>CAJVPK010000835.1:0-20630 GCA_910592015.1 Diversispora eburnea | reverse complement strand
CTACCCATACTTTGCTACTTGAAGGTGTTGTGCGAGGGTGAATAAATAATTACCTTGTATTTCACCCAATTGGTGGCGCATAATCTACTTGGTGCAACTACCACCTCTGTCCGCCACCTTCAGTGGTCACGAACGTTTCCGTGTCGCCACAATATTATATTACTTATTTATTATTTAAAAAGAAAGCACATCTACTAAAAATGTCGATGATGAATGATGAATGATATCCGCACTGATTAATTTAAATAAAATGTACCTAATATAGTGCAATACCTGTTAATAAAGTTTCAAATGCGTAACATACATAATTATAATTATTATAATTTCTAATTGAAATAGTTGCACGTTCTGTTAATGGAACGAATATGACTGTGGAAGTACTATAAAACAAGGATAAAGAATGTGTATTCTCTAACTAATTGTTTTATAGTATTGATTTTTGATATTTAAATGAATTAGAAAAAATGGACAAATCTTTATCATAAAGTTTGACAATATTGAAAAAAAATGTATTGTTTGTTATTTTATCTTCTCTCACTACATAAATGTGGTTACTCGACTCCATGTTCAAGTTTATGGGATTCCTTTCTTTTACTTCTACCTTCCATATGCCGACCAAAGAATGTATTTATCCATTGATCCACTTAGTTGAGATGATTATTTTGAAATTAAAACTTAAATTAAAAATTATCTGCGAATCAAATAACAAGCAATTTATACTAGTGGACTTCCCAATTTTCCAAATATTTAAAAACCTGTAAATAATTAGTGATTATATGAAAAAGACTCCAATAATTCTTAAATTATAAATTATATTTTATTTATTTTTTATTATATTATTAATTACAGTATATTAATTTAATTTAATTTTTTATTTATGTATTAAAGAAATCATCAAAAGAACAATCATTTATATTATAAAGTGAATATTCTAAACATATAAAATTAAAGAATATTCTTATTTCCTATTTCTACTATTTTTAATTTATTAACATAAATAATAAATGGGCCTTTTTGGAAAAAAATAAAATTTATTTAAAGCAGAAGATAAAAAAAATTTTTTTTTGGTTCAAAGGTTCCCATAACCATAGAGTCAAGTCGCTGCATCAGGCCTGAAAGTTATGAGATGTACTTTGCGATATGATCAATTTGTTCCTTTGACGATCACCATTTCGTTCTTGTAAAATCCATGTGATGTGATTTTCATTTTTGGATTTCTAACGTATCAATTTGGATGATAAAATAAAATAATTATTTTTTTTGGTTGACATTTCATTAAGGTGTTTTTGGAATCTTTAATAATAAATAAATATTCAAAGTGGATTACATAAATAAAACAAATTCTTATTTTTGAAATTAAGAGGTTCACCACTATAAAAAAATAATAAATGCATATTTAATTAGTGAATTGCGAAAAAAAAATAATAAATAGTTGAAAAGTATTATATATTAAAGTATATTACGTAATCTATTGTTTATTTATTTATAATATATTTATAATATTTTATTAAGATTTTAAATAAAATTTGATAAAATCAACCAACCAGTACCCCCTAACAGCTGACCAAAGATATAATTACTAGAAATAATGATAACGTTAATAAGAAAATAATTTCATTTTTTATGATATGATACAAGAAATTGTTTATTTCCAAAGCTTGAAATTAATGTTAACTAGAAAATTCCTAAATTTTCTAAATATCGCTCAACTCCGATTGAAAAATAAAAAAAATATATTAAGGAATAATATCCCCGAAGTCCAATGAAAGATGCTTTTTGGAATTTTAAAGTTTATATCTTTTGAATTCGCATCTATTTTTTTCGTTATGATGCAAGCTTACACTCCCTGTCCAAAAGTTTAGGAGGTATCATGGCACAGTTAAACTTTTTTATAACTCACCAATAAATGTTCATAAAAAAAGAATTAACTGGTAACAAATTTATTAATTTTAAATCTATAATAAAAAAAAATACAGTAATTTGCAGTTGCGTAACTTTTATTATTACTAAATAAATTTTAATTTTAAGGGATATCTGACGCAGGTTGACATATTTAGTTAATGATTAAATTGCGTGGACATAGATAACAATTTTTATTATTTTTAGACATATAATATTCTTTGCTAATGTCAGAATAATATATAATACTATTATTTAAAAATATTAATTTTATAATCTGCGATCAATTGCGTTGAGAAAAAGATCACTTTCATACTGATTCGTCTTGGTGAGACAAATGAATGGTACAAAATTTATCCGGTTATGCACCCGCGCCATAATACCTCCCTTTTATCTTATATTAAATTTACAGATTTAAAATATTTCATGAGTTTTTTGTATTTACTATTAAAATTATTTTAAAGGTGTTTTAATGGATGATAAAAACCTCAGTATATTTTTAATATATTAAAATTAATTATTTTATAAAAATATAGATATATTATGTATAATAATATAAAAATTATATAGTGAAATTTTTAAAAATTACTATATTTATCAAGTAAATTTAATATATGGTCCTAAACTTTTGGACAGGGAGTGAATCATTTTTGACAGGCGGCTATATTACATAAAGAAAGAAAGAATGATACGATAAATAAGAGAAATAAGAAAAAAGAATATAGTAGAGATATATACTTTATATTATGTGAACTTATGAAAAAAAGTTTAATTATGAAATGAAATGAATTAGTTCAATAATTCTTATATATACTTTTGTAGACTTGCGAGTCTTTCAAGACCTCTATCGCGTGTGCCCAATCTTTATCTCTTCTTTCAACGGTATGGATGAAAGCAACCTTCGAGACACACCATTCTATTAATAAATTCGAGAAAGAGTATATTTAAAATTTCAAATATGATTGATGATATGATCAATAATTGTTGATATAAAACCAAGATTATTGCTTCCATTTTTTGTTTTTGAATTCGTTAATCTCACTTCTATAAAGTCCATGAAACATAGAATCCATAAACCTTGAGAAGTGAGATTATGACTTAAAACCAATTCGGATACCTGTTCTAGTGGATTATCTCGAATGTTCCAACTAAAATTAATTCTTCTTAACCACAAATAAGAGAAAAGTTCCGTCGCTTTTAGGATCATTTCTTGAATCTGCTCGAATTTTGATTCATAAGATTCATTACTAACTAAAATCTAGTCAATCCATCCAGATAACATTTATGGTGAGGCCACATTTGCACAAAGATTTCTAGCATAGGTCCTTGATAATAGTCTAGTCTTTCCAGATAATTTCGCTGTCAATTAATCGAAAAAAAGTAATAAAAATAAATAATTTAATTACCAATATTTCTTCGGAGGGTTGTGCATGCAAACACAATATAGAAGTTCTTTGCCGCCCAACTCTTCAACGCTTTCTCGACACTCTCCAAAGTCCTTTTTATAACAGTAATACATTCAAGACTATTTACATAAAGACCAAATGTTTCTTTCAGAAAAATGATCTGGTTCCTGTACAATTTCTAAAGCCTTTTGCAATACTATTCAAAATAATATTGACAAATATTTATTGTTCTCGAAATAAATAATTTTATATATTAAAGTCATCAATTTACTTTTAAGCTTATCAAGGTATTTGATGGCAAATATCAATAAATTCTTTTAAAACTTAAATCATTTGTAATAGCTTTAAAAAAAAATGTGCTAAATTTTAAATAAACACACAAAATACGTATATATAATTAGCATCATCACCATCATCAGCATTATCACCATTATCATCATAAACCGCATTTCTTATTATTAACTTATTCTTTCTCTTCATTATTGGATCTAATGAAATTATTGCACGGCGAGACTCTAATTCAAAACATTCCTTCCAAAGTTCAGCTGAAGTAAGAATCATCCATAAACCTCGTGCCATCAACACAATATAAAGTTATTATTATTATTATTATTATAACTATTAAATAAATATCCAAAGTTAATAATCTAAGGATTGTATGATATTAAAAGGTACCTCTCGCGTATATTAGTTTCAAATTTCCACGTTGTTAGAGGACATAAAATGTTGGCCTATCTAGGTGTGCTTGAATTTCTCTATAAGTTTATTTTAAATAACGATTATTAATGATCATTAAATTATTATCATTAAAATTATATCACGAATAGAAGAATATTAAGTATAATTATTATAAATTAATTTAGATGTAAATTTTACAGCTTATTTTTTTAACATTTACAATATTTTCAATATTTACCTTCAAATATTTTACTCGAACTACTAAATTTTTTGACGGCACGATCATAAATGTAATAAATTCCTACGGTAATGGCATAATCGGATATGGTTACTTTAAGGGTTGCTGTCGTAAGTAATAAATAAGGACATTATATATTAAAATCCAAATTGCAACCATAAATTCAACCATTGTTTAAAGTTGTCAAAATAGGTAAGTCGGAAGATCCTTATTTCAAATAAATGTAATCTTGACTTATCTTGACTTGAATATCGACAAAATACGATAATATTATGACAGAAGAATCAAGGTTATGATTTGGCAAAATTAGCGTATAAGTGAATATTAAAAAAAATTAAGGCAATATTAAAACTTTCTTTATACTACATAAACTACTGTATAACAGATAATCTTTTGAATAAATCGAATTATTCTTTATTCCCTTTTGGGAAAAGAATGCAACTTTTTTCCTATTTAAGACAAGAATAAATTTTTTTTTTCGGCTATCAAAAAATTAAATAAGCTTAGTTGGCTTGTCAACTAAAAGCACTTATTTAATAAAAAATCTCAATTACAAACTTAGTTATTTGAATTCATAATTTCATACTTTACACTTACACTTAGTGTCAAGATTTATAATTTCAGAAATTAATAAATAGTTCTAAATACATATAAATAAAAATATATAACATCAAATAAAATTTTTAATTAGGCGATGATGATAATTTGGATACATCTAATAAAAAATAAGAATTAATATAAATTGATACTTACAAACATTTATTTGATAAAAAGATTTGCTAATTCTTCAAGTTTTTTCATTTTTAGGTTTTGGAAGATTTGCTGGAGTTGTAATTGTCATATCAGTTGTATGATTTTGGAAAATTCTTCAGCTTTAATTATTATTTTCAAAATTCAAATGAAGAATTTCTACAATGACATCAATCCATACATTGACCTTTGTTCATCTTTTCAAAAAAATAATGGAATTTGGTTTTCAAAAGAATTTTATAAACATATAACTGTAGGCAAAGAAATTAGAAAGAGAAAGTTTGATAATTTTTCATCAGACAAAGTTTTAGTACAACATTATCTTCAATTGGGTAGGAATCTAGAACGTTTACTTCCATGTGATCAATGTCCTCTAAATACACATAATAATAAGAAAGACAATAGATGCTTGGTGCTAATGAAAAGAGATGAAATCTTACAAATTCCAGTTAAAAGAAGTAAAGTATCAACTTCCCAACTACTACCAAATAAAAATAAACCAAGAATCAAAATGCCACTATCAGATATAGTTAAAACTTATCGAATAATAAATGAGACATCTGATACTATAAATAGAAATAAAATGGAAAAAGATAGTCAAGTTTTATCTTCTCAATCTGAGGTACCTGATCATCAAAGGTTGGACATGACAATCAAGGAGAAATTTCTTAACAAATGGTTTATTACAACAGATGTAATAATTAAAAAATTATTAAGAGTTGCAGAAGAAATATCACATGTTAAATCTTATTCTGTATATATAGATGATTCTAAACAAGACTTTCAAGGTTGTAATATAATGGGTCTGGGATGGATTATTCCAACTTCAGATATTATTACAAAAATATTGAGTTAGATGTACTATATAATTATTTCCCTCATCAACAAAAGCAGTAATTTTAGCAATAACTATAGCAATAGCAATTGCACCAAAGGGGTATAAAGTTGAGGTATTTTCAGATAGTCAGGGAGCAATTAATGTTTTTAATGGAATTTTGAACAATTTGTTAGGGAATAAAGAGAAAATATATGATAATAATATAATACTTTCTGCAGCAGCTCAACAAATAATTCATGAACTTAAAACGAAAATTTGTCTCAAAAAGGTAGAAGCTCATGCAGATATTGAATATAATGAGATGGCAGATCATTTAGCTCAGGTATCAAGTATAGCTCCATTTAAAGATCCAAGAATTAGTATCAATAGCCATTCACTAAATCATTTAAAAGTAATTCCTACATGGAATGATTTGACACTAGAATTTTCAATTAAAACAATGACCAAAAAACTCAGTAGTGAAATATGGAATCAAAAATGGTTACAACAAAACAGAACTAGATTGTGGATTCATACAAATAAAGCAAAAAACATAAACTGGGAACTACCATGGAAAACTGTTCATCAAACAAAAATTTCTTCACTTTTTTCAAGTTTTGAGAAGGCTGCTATGAGAAAATTCTCACTCAAATTAATTAATAATGAACTACCTAGACTAGACAATCTTCACAAAAGAAATCCATTGCTATATACTTCAAATACATGTAATTTTTGTCAAATAGAAATTAAAAAATAATATACATATTTTTACATGTTTTACTCAATCAGGATCTAATCCATTAACTAACCTGAAAGAAAAATTAACCAAAATCCTCATTCACGAAACTGCAAATGTTTTACAACAAATCTACAATTAGAAGCCTTGAAAAGAAAATTGAAACTTTATACAATAGACTTTGATATCACTAATCAATCTGTTTTCTGGATATAATTGCAGGAATAATTCCTAACACTCTTGTGCCATTTTTCGAAGAGATAACAGGAAACTACAAAGATAGTAAGTTAGTTATATCTAAAAACATGATCAAATTCAAACTTCATTTATTTCATATGTATATGGAAATATCATTGTGAAAAATCTTGATATGGGAAAAAAGCCAAAACATTAGTTCCAAGGATAAAAAAATTGGGACAGAAAAAATCTAAACTTCACCAATAATAATACAATTAACACAATCACAGGACAGTATAAGGATTTATGATGACATAATATTAAATGAACAATGTCAATTAGATACATTACAATATATTTAATTATGATAAAGACTATGGTTCAGAGGATATCAAAAACTCTTTATACACAGCAATTTTTTATGCAAAAAAAGTGGTTTTGTGAATGGTGTTAGCATAAAAGGGACTTCACATTATTTTAAAATTAACTGACAGGGCTTTGGCTAATCAGTTTCTCAGTTACGATGGGCCATGCCGTAAATTGTAATTAATTTTAGCAAACTCCCTCATGTACTTTTGTTTTATAAATTTTTTATTTACTTTAACAATAAAAATAAACATTTTAGAGTAAGGCTCCGTTGGTTTAAAAAAAAAAAAATTATTATTTTCAAAATTTATTTTCACGATAATCAAAATAGTAGTTATTCAACTTTTTAAATATTCGTCAAGATGGGTTGATGTGTAATTTCTACATAACTCTCCAATCATAAAATTTGAAAGGAGATTGAACCCTTTGGCTAGTAATCATACTGAGGGAACATTTGAGCATGAATATTTTGCAGTCATTTCATAACTTCAAAAAAATTTCTAATCCTTGCCACATCCAACTTATCAACGTTTGTGCAGGACTTCTCGTCCCCCAATTACATGTGGTGAGATAAGGCTACCATATGCACAACGAGGGATAATATTATCAATAAAATTGATATCCACAATTTTATAAATTTCTCTTTGACCTTCTAATTGTTTAGTAGTTATTTCTAAACCATTTTCCATTAAGAATAATGTAATGCTTGTGGTTCCCCAACAAAATACTAAAATATTTTTATTTTGAGAGATGGCAAGGATAGGAGGATGCTGGGAGCTAACGAAGATTCGTGACGCTTAAATAGCATCTCTAGATAACCAGTAATTAAACTATATATTTCGATGATTTGTTGTCGATTTTCAAAAGAATGAACCATAAAATGATATTAATAATACTTGTGTGTAAGAGTTCTAATGAATTATGCCAATTATCACGTGAAAGATGAAAAGTTGTTGGGGTAATTCGAATTGCTCAATCTCGGATGATTGTGTGAAAACCCCCTGTCTTTTTACATTATTCATGATTTCTTTATAAATTCCTGACGCATTAACTATAATGATTACCCTTTTGTTTTTTAACAGACTATCATCACTATCAATAAATCTTATAACACCACTAATTGAAGAAGTATATATTTCATTTACATCATCATTAGTATAGACAACCCACATTTGAGGACGAAGATATTTCTCACCAGATTCTAAGTCACCTTCGTTGTCGCCATACATTATATCATTATAAAGTCTTCTTACATCAAAACAAGACAATGCAATAAACGTTCATCATCATCTACACAATTGGATATTGCTATAGACTAACAAAGGTGTTTATCATTACTTCCATATCCAGGTGTAGAAATATGTTTACTTGAACTTAAATAATTAATATCATATAACTTAAATTCTTATGTCCCTATTATTTTATGAATTATTTAAAAAATTATTAAAAATTATTAAAATTATTTAATAATTAACTTTACCTGGACTAAAAGTAACAATTTGTTGACTATCTGGACTTTTCGCTACGTAACTACTGAAAAATAGAGAATCTTTCTCTGTGGTGGTGCTTAACGACAAGGGTTCCTTATGTTTTTTTGACATTTTTTGGGAATATGACAATTCAATGGAAGTAAATTTATATTCACTTTTATAATTTTTTTTATATAGGCACTCTGTCTGAATATATTTTATCAACATACTAAAAATAACGTTGATGAAAATGCATCTGTTAAATCAGGCGTATATTGTCATACTGTTAATAGTCTAACCCCATGCTGTGCTGTAACAACAAAGCAAATCATTAAAAAAATATATAATGATAACAAATATTTATAAATACCTGAATTAGGTAAACGAACTGTAAAGTGTACTACAAACAAAGATAATCTCTAATTGAATTATGTTATATTTTTTTTTATTACGGTTTTTTTTTTACTTCTACAAAAATTCCATTTACCCATACTCACTTAGTTACAACTTCAACCTCACTTAATTACAAGCAATTTATACCGGTGGACTTCTCAATTTTCCAAACCTGTAAATAGCCAAATTTTGAAAAAGATCCCGCAATTCTTAAATGATAAATTATATTTTAATATAAATTATATTTTATTTATTTTTTATTATTATAAATTTATTTTTTATTTTTATTTTATCATAAATTATTATAAATTATATTTTATTTATTATTGTGACACAAATTGGTAATCAGGTGAAATGTCACGGGGTTTATAAATTGTGGCACTAGATGAACATTCAGGTAATTGTTATCCCAGGTGAGATGACTGTATACGGGATGAAGACTGAAGTACAAAGATGAAGGATGAAGTGTAAACAAAAGAGAAAGTATAAATACAACTGTTGTCAGTTGTAAGTTTCAGTAGTTCAGATTGTACCAGCAAGTTAATTAATTATTACTTAGTATAACGGAATATACCAAAATATTTTAATTATTATTAGATAGAAAAGTAAACTTACTTCAGGGACAGTAAAATAGACATCCTAACACATGATAATATTTCTGTTGCTGAATTATACTTTACTTTTAAAAACTATACATTTTATACTTTAATAAACTTACATCTTGTGTTGTAATATTGCAAAATATTATTAAATATTGTTTGATACTGTGTTAATTGCTTTTACTCCACCTTACTCACTGTGCCTTCATGATTAATTGATTATTATTTGATTATTATTATTATTTATATATATTTATTATCTGTTTCGAGATAGGCCAGTTAAATCGATTGTATTAGCTGTGACCTACTGGCAGATAGAGCATATTATTATGTTTGTGTGATGCAAACTTTGAGACTGATTTGAGAAATTGTTCAAAAAACTCTGCACAAGTGTGACAATATATAATTTATTTTATTTTATTATAAATTATATTTTATTTATTTTTAATTTTATTTTATTTGTTTAAGAACTGATAACACAAGAATTGTTTATTTAAGTTGCCAGGATAAATATCTCTTGGATAAAACATCTTTTCATTTGATATTAAAAAAATTCTAAACATACAAATAAAATTAAAGGATATGTGTAAATAGATAATCTTATTAATATTATTTTAAAATTCTGAAATAGGATTTGAATTTCGATTCTGAGAAATTATTTTATTTTATTTTGAATTAAATAGAAAGGAAATCAGAGATAAAATTGATAAAATCAACCAATCAGTACCCCACGATAATACACTATTAACAGTTAACCAAAAAAATAATTACTAGAAGTAATGATAATGGTTTTAGAAACAAAAAAATACTAATACCGAAGATGAAAGGGAAAGTGTAGATGAAATAGTTCTATCAACAATTGGTTTTATAATACAAAGTGTAGCGTTTCCATTGCTCATCTGTTATTGTAAAGATTAGAATAATGTTAATAAGAGTTTAATTTCATTTTTTTTTTGTTATCGTGATACAAGAGAATTGATCACTTAGTAAGCTTGATTTTAACGCGAAATTAATTTCCGATGTTATACCTGTTCATTCCTAAAATACCTAAAGTTTCTAGATTTCGGTCATGTAAAATAACAACTCCGATTAATAATGAATAATATAAATAATACTATCTCCAAAGTCCGATGAAAGATGAACTGACATCTTTTAGAATTTTAAAGTTTGTATCTTGAATTCGGTATACTTACATCTTGGCCTTTTACCAAGCCTGCTTCATAATCGAAAAATAAGGAGGGAATTTTTGAAAGGAGACAAATATATATAAAGAAAGAAGAATAGCGATAAAAGAGTAAGATACATAAATGTGCAAATATATTGAAAAAAAAGGTTTAATTATGAAATGAAATGAATTAATATAATAAATTTATATGTACTCTTTGTAGACTTGGCGAATCTTTTCCAAGACCCCTATCATTTATATATTGGGTCGCAATTATCTTTAATATTTTCCGTCTTCATTCAACAGCACGGCATGGAGTGGAAGCAACATCGAGGCAGCATTCTATTAATAAATTCGAGAAAGAGTATAAATATTTTTAAAAAATTTCAAATACGATTAATAATAAGATCAATATGAACTAACCAAGAAGATTTTGTTTTCAATCTCCCAATTATATAAATCCACGAGACATATGAATTCCATAAACCTTGGGAAGTACGATCATGATTAAAATCAATTCGTATACTTGTTCTAGCGATTTTCTCGAATTTTCATACTAAATTAATTCTTCTTAACTACAAGTCAGTACTATGAGGGAAAAGTTACATCACTTTTAGGATTATTTCTTGAATCTGCTCGAATTTTGATTCATCAAATTCATTCCTTATTAAAATTCACTTGCATGAAAATTTGTGATGAAGCCATTATTGTATGAAAGGTTCTTCTTGCTAAATAATTTCGCAGTTAAAAAGGAAAAGAAAATCAAAAATTGAATAAAAATAATAAAAATTTGATCGGATCACATAAATGAATAATATAATTACCAAAGTTCTTTGCATTAATCGTCTGAGAACCCGGTAAACAAACATAATAATAGTTCTTTTGCTGCCCAGTCTCAACGTTTTCTCGATATGATTAAACAGTCCTTTTTATAATAGTGAATTCGAAGTCTTTTTCGGTACTATACAAATAATAATGATGATGATAAATATATATATAAATATTGTTCTCGGAATAAATAATTTAAAGTCGTCAATTTACTTTTAAGCGTATCAGGTATTGACGGCAAATACTAATAAAGATATTCGAAAACTTATTTTTTTTTGAAAGCTATTACAAATGATTTAATTAAATATATGCACAATATAATTTATATTCTTACCTTTTATTTTTTCCATTATCTTCACCATCATCATCATCACCACCGTCACCATTATTATTATGATTATTATTACGATTATTACTACTCCATCATAATTATTGTAATTATTTCATTATCTGATTGAGAATAATTAGAATCATTATTTTTCTCTTATCATCTAATCGTCCATATTATTAGGATCTGTCTCGACCTCTTCTTTTCTCTTCTTTTATTGGATCTAATAAAATTATTGCACTTTAATCTCATTAAAATATTATAACCTAATTTAAAATATTCCTTCCAAAGTTCAATTGAGGTAAGAATCATCCGTAAACCTCGTTGCATCAATGCCACATATATAGAAAGTTGCGTTATAATTATTATTATTATTATTAAATAAATATCCAAAAAATCAATAATCTAAGAAACACAAGATACCTCTCGCTAATATAATATTGACATTCGTTTCAAATTTCAACGTTGTTGCGAGAGCATAAAACGTTAGATTATCTGGATGTCTTTGAATTGCTCTATAAATTTATTTTAAAATAACGATTATTAATGATCATTAAATTATATTATCACGAACAGAAGAATTAATTTAGAGGTAAAATTTACATTTTATTATTTTTTACATTTAATATTTACCTTCCAAAATTTTACTCGATAATAATTTTTCCCGCTCCGATTATCTGTCAGATTTTATATATTGATGCCATAAGAAAGTGTCATCACAATTTTTATAATCGGATATCGTATCTTTTCATTTTATGCCTCTACAATTAAATAATAATAATAATAATAAATTATCAATTCAAAATAAAATTCTTGTTTTTATAATATAATTTACCTAAACGATCCTTTCTCTTTTTAGGTAATTTCTCCATTTCATTTCATATTCAATATATTTCAGTATCTTTTACTTGAGTTGATCTTCGTTTTAAATAATGTCATATACATTTATTTAATAATTTATTATTAATTCAACACCAAGAGTAGCTTGGAATTAGAATTGTGCTAATTGTGTTGAAATGCTGAGAATTTTATAATGTACCTTCGTAAGTATACTTTTCTCTTGAGTTCAGTATTATTTTGCTCGAGGTTAACTGTATCGTTTCTGCCATTTTTGATTACTATATGATATTAATTTTAATAGGAGGTTTGTAAATTCTCTAATTGATAAGATTTGACATAAAAAATCAAGTTGATCAAAAAACTTGCTTTTTTTGCGCAGTCAAACATATTTTTTATGTGCACACATGGCAACCAATAAATAGATAACCAATGATTCCCTAATGATTCCCTAATGATTCACAAGTTTAAATACAAAGGTGATCATCCGGATACCTATATAAAAAAATATAAATTTACTTCCATTGAAGTATCATGATCATAAAACATGTCAGAAAAAGATCATTCAATTTCTTTTAATGAAAATGACAAAATTTCCTCGGGTAAATCTATAACTAGCTCTACAAAGAAAGATTCTTTTTTTTTCGGTAATCAAACAGTAATCAGTCCAGATGGTCAACAAATTATCACTTTTGATCCAGGTAAAAAAATTTTTTATTATTTTTTAATTATTATCTCGATTACTTCTTTTTATCTTCGATGATTTTTTGATGATTTTGATAAATTTTTAATATCGAATCTTCAATAATTCATAAAATAATAGAAACGAGCGGAATCAAGTTATATGGAATTAATAATCTAAGTAATCCGATTGGTGGATTTAAAAGTGATTTTAAACACCCTTGTTGGTCTTTAGCAATATCTAATTGTGTAAACGATGACGAAAGTCTTATCGCTTTATCTTGTTTCGATAGAAGAACATTCGAAATTCATGAAAATAAAATAGAATCTAGTGGTGGTAGTGTTAACGAACGTGACTTAGAATTTAGTGGAGCTAATATCCAATATGATGATCCACAAACATGGGTTTATCTCTACTGCTGATGGAAATGAAATATATACTTCCTTAGAATCAATTGGAGGCGTAATAAAATTTCTTGATGATGATGACGGTAATAATGATGATGGTAATAAAAATAATGGTGATGATGATGATGGTAATAATTATAGAGATCAAACGTTAAAAAACAAAGCAGTAATCATTATAGTTAATGCATCGGGAATTTTTAAAGAAACTATAAAAAACACAAAAAGAAAACAAGGACTTTTCTCACGATCAACCAAGATTAAGCGATTCAAACCATTCGAACAACGTGAACAATTTGAACAATTTAAATTACCCCACCAACTTTCAAAACAACTTTCAAAGAGTCATTCACTTGATAAATGGCAAAAATCATTTAAACTCTTACACAAAACTATTATTAAAAACTATTTTATGGTATATTCTTTTGAAAATCGACAACAAATCATTGAAATGTATAGTTTAATCGCTGGTGATCTAGAGATGTTATTTAAACGACATAAAGCTCCCGACATAATTCGAGATTCTCCAATCTTTGCCATCTCTCAAAATGAAAAATGTTGGCATTTTGTCGGTAATCTACTAGCATTACGTTATACTCTATGGAAAATGGTTTAGAAATAACTACTAAACAACTAGAAGGTCAAATAAGAATTTATAAAATTCTGGATATAAATTTTATTGATGCTGATAATAAACTTTTAATAGTTCTTGAAGAAAAAGAAGATCGACAACGTAAAAATTCTAGGAATCATCAAATATTTGTAGTATGGGATTTATTTACCACCTTTAAAAATTATATACGTCAAACTGACTATCCCAAAACCAAGAAACCCCTAAAAATGGATCTCACATATAGATTAATGAATTCTCATGGGGAGGTGTTTGCGATTAGAGACAGTGAAGACAGTGAAGATATTTTTCGGTGTTAGATCCAAATGAAGATGTGGATTCAATTAGAGATTCTTCAGTGAAGGCAATAACAGAAATTGACATTCCTACGAATGGCGTCGATCGTGTAATTTATACAGTAGATGGGAAAATATGTGATCAAATGGATCAAATGATTATAAATAAAGTTGAACCATGGCATCTAAACAAAAATTATTTTCGAATATCAGTTTTCTTGGATTCTGCCAAAAGTACTCAACTTATTATATCGCATAACACTATACAAGTATGGAAATTGAAATATCGTAGTAATTATAAAGAACGAATATTAGAATACATTTCGGCTCGAAATAAAGAGATGAAAGTTCAAAAACTAAGAGTTGGAGAACGAGAATTTGAGTTAAGAGTTTCTGTGCCTTCTAAAGAACTTCACACAGCAAAAATAATGACGATACACTGGCCAAATAATGTAAATGTTCTTGAAGCGGCATGTCGATCACTTTTTGTATTAGGAAAGAAAAAGCATGAACATTCCATAACCAGTTTCGCGGATGTCAATCGAATGAAATATTTGGTTGAATGTACACAAAAATTAATACGAAGATATATTACGAAATATGGAATATTTAGATTAACAAGTATTAGATATCCAATTATGAAATATCTTATTAAAAGTGATCAAGAAAGTTTAATAAGACATATTTTAAAAAAGAAAATTGATAAAAAAAATAGTAATATATATATTCCGAGTTTATGTAAATGGAAGGTCTATGAAGATAAAAAAAGTTCAACGACCGAAAGATCAAAGTCAGATTTGCATCATGCTATTAAATGTACTCAAGAAAGAGGAGATTCTACAGTAATTTTAAAATATTTGATAGATTATTATGCTGATAATACTAAAGAATATAATAATCATGGTTGGATGTTCACTGTAAGCAAAGCAATACCTTTATTATATGATAATAATTTAAGTAAGTCAAAATCTTTATTTTGTTTAATTATATTGATTAATTAGTCACTTTTAAATCGAGTTAAACTTCTTTTTAATTTTTCAAAAGGTGAATTTGTTCGATATTTGTTCAAAAAACCATGTTTTGGGATTACTGAAGCTTATACCCCACCATTACATATTACTCCTTATGATAAAAAAAGAGGAAATAACACATCGGTGATGCATTCTTTGGTAGTAAAACCCCGTCTTGCATCAAATTTCTATCATACTCTATGGTTTTTCTTAAAAGACCCATTTACAAGGTAATTATAATTATTGGTTAATTATAAAGAGTTATGTTATTTTTGTCTTTTTACTAATTTTCAATTTTTTAAAAAAGTGTTTTAAACTTATATTATTGGTTTCAAACTTCAAGTAATGATCGTAAAGTTTATATAGCTCCATTATTTGATTTTACAGCAAATCCCAAAGATCCCAACCTCATTCTTTGGGTTCTATATACAATTTTTTGGCCGCGTAGAAAAGTTATTAATAAACCTGAAGAAATGAATCCTTTCCTTCGTGTTATTTATGAAGAGAACGGTTGTGAAATCTATCAGACACCTACAATTTTGGCATTCTTAGATCTTAAATGGCCAGCTGCCCGTCGATATTTTATTCGTGATATCATTTTGTATTTATTGTATGTTATTTCATTTGGTATATTAGTTAGTTCATATTCACCTTATTTATTTAAAATAGAATCAAATACAATAATAAAAATTAACTTTTCCGTATATATATATACTGGATGGTATTTAATTGTTACGGAGATTGTGCAATTCAAAAGAGAAGGACGTAAATATATCAATCTGTATAATATGGTTGATATAGTATCATTGTTAATGCCAGCAGCATATATAGCATTCATTTTTCGATATTCAGCACATAATTTTTTTTTAGCGTCTACAGCTTTAGTTACGTGGACTCAATTGGTAGGCCTATTTTGTCATCTTTTCTTTCTTTCTCTCTTTCTGGACGAAGTAAACACTTATTTGTCCCCATTAATAATATTTTTATTCTTAGTTATTTTTATCAAGATATTTTGAAGGTCCAGGACGTTTTATTTATATAATTAGAAGTATTATGAGAATTATTTGGCCATTCTTGGTGGTCATGTTTATTGTCGTATTTGCATTTGGTCACGCTATGTAATTATAATAATTAATGAATTTTATTTTCATTAATTAATCATATAAACATTAATATTTATTTATTACATTTTGTTATTAGGTTCATTCTTCTTAATCATGGGAATGACTTACAAATTCCTACTTATAAAATTAATGACACTTCGAATTCAAACTTGTACTCAAATATAACAATTTATCAGAATGTTGATAAATCTTCCCGACCTGATAATTATTATTCACATTTCCTCACATCGATAGAAGCCGTATTATTTTGGACAAATGGACGATGGGATCAATTAGACAATGGGACAGTTACGCTGTAGATGTAATGAGTATACTAGGAAGTATAATATTAGTGTTAATTTTCCAAAATATTTTGATTGCATTAATGAAGTAAGTATATTATAAATCGTGTAGATTATAAAAGTTATAAAAAAGTTGTAAAAGTTGTAAAAGTATTTCTCTTTATTTCTCTTAATTCCATAGTGATGAATTTGATGGAGCAAATAAAAAAAGCCGTGCGGAAACTTTTAGAAGTCGCGCTAAAATTATTGCTAAATATGAAGTTTTATTGATACCTGGCTTAAAGAAATTAAAGAGGTTGAGAAACAAAAATTACGTCTTATGGATAAGAATTTAGTCAACGATGATGACAATGATGATTATGATAATGACAATGATGATGATGATAATGATGACGATGATGACGATAATGATGATGACAATGATGATTATAATCAAGGTGATAACTGATAATAAGAATGTGTATTATACGTTTTAATCCTAACGTGAATCAAGTTTATTTAAATTTAATTTTAATGCTATTAAAATCATCCTATTCAAAAATAATAGATAAAATTTCATTTATTGATGAAGAAATTTTTCAGTTAAAAGTTGTTACTTCTAAATCAAGCAAAAAATTATTAAAGGATGTTAATTGTAATAAAATAAGTAATGAACCTTTATACGAAAATCCAGGTCCTACAAATGTTGATGAAAAATTTAAAAACCTGGAAAATAAATTTGAAAAAAAATTTAATAACCTGGAAAATGAATTTAACAAATTTACAAAGAAATTTGACGAAAATTTAGAAACTATATTGAAAACTTTAAACAATCTAAATAATCCCAAATAGGGTGTTTAAAATAGATATAATCGCCAAACAAGGAAATTGGGTGATTAAATATAAAATTTATTTTACTCATTAAAAAAAAGGTTTTACTATCTTTTTATATATATATAATAACTTTTTTTGTGAATTCACAATTTGTTCTTTGTTGGTTTATAATTTTTTCATGATTTTTTTTTTTTTGATTGTTAAAATTCATTGTTACAAAAAGAATTAACATTATTGAGTTTTTTGACAAAATACCATTATATGGACTCACAAATGTTAATTTTTTTTTAAAAAAAAATGTAATGAATTTATAGATTTTTTTTAATATTAAAAAAAATACTTTTTATTCAATTTGAAAATCTCGCGATTCCTAGAAAATCCATATCCAATTATTGAATAATAAATAAAGAGAAAATATCAATATTCTTTGGTTTCTCTTGGTTCTTAAAATAAGAATTGACATTTTGACCATTTTCTCAAGATAAAAATTATTTAGTTATTGAAAAAAAGTTGCACCAAAATTACATATGATTTTTTTTCAATTAACTTACAAATCACAAATTAATTGTTTATTTTATATTATTTAACACTTTAACAATACATTTATTTTTTTATGCACATTAATTATCTAATGAATTATTCATTAAATCTGTTATACAAAAGTCTGGATATTTGATAGCTGAAATTAAATTAGTGACTGATAATAAGTGATAATCTTTTTGCCTTTGACCTTTCGAATAATGACCATCCAGAATGCCACTAAAGTGAAAATACAATTTCTGAAACTGTAAATCATTGTGAAATGTTGCTATAAAGATGTATGAAAAATATAGTAGGGAACTAATATTCCAAGGTCTACAATTATTATAACATTTCAAAACTTAAAAAGTGCTGCGGCTCATAAAAATGCTGTGGACGTTCAAAAAAATTATCCCATAAAGTTCTATGACAATTTCTCAGTATGTAAGAAGGAATCCCTCATTACCTTCATGGAGTTTAGTAAATAAGTTGTTTAAAATAGTGTAAATGTATCATACTTAACAAATTTGAGACATCTGAAAATGCTTGGATATAACAAAAATTAGAATGTTGACAGTAGCACGCAAACAAAAGCATCTAGAATGGGCACAAAACACCTTAATTATAATTGGGAAAAACGTAAATAGCCTTTCAACTGTTTAGGAATACAATAAATATTGGTATAAGGGAGTATAAAAACAAGATCAAAAATTTTTACTCGGGGACACGAGACTTTTTTTGTTTCAGGAGATTTGTATCCTTTCCTCCAATCATTATTCAACATCTTTGTGAAGTAATTGATTGGTCATCCAATAGTTCCGACCTTTAATCCTATGAAAATCTGTGAAGTATTAAATAGAATGTGGAGAAGTGGCAACAAATACTGTTCTTACTAATTTAGTAGGACTTATAATAAAAAAAAAGGGCAAATTAGCCGTTGCTGCGCAATAACCTAATAAATTTGTCCAAAGAATTGTACTTGTAATCAATAAATTTTATTTCCATTTCAAAGATATTTACTAATAAATCATAAATACATGTAATAAATATTTAATAAAAATAAGTACTTATCATTTATTTTTATTATGTTAAGATATAAATTATTTATAAATTATGTAAAATTAATTCCATTCAATCTTGCATATCTCTTTTTCTTCCAAGTATCGATGATAATTCCTTTAACTTGTTTTTCGGATTCTAACCAATTTGCTTTTGCTAATTTAATCATTAAATCAACTTGATCCGTGGTATAAGTGAAATTATCGAAAGCATAAAATTTCGCTTTAGAAGGTATAAAACTAGGATCAACCTTATCATTTTGGAGATATCGCATATAACATAATACAAATTGTTTTTGAGCGGGAAGTAAAAATTCATCATTAGTTTACCGGTTGGAATGAAATCATAAACTTCACAATATTTATTAGTGACATCACGAGTAATTCTATTGAAACCTCTTCGATCACAGAAAAAATCTTGATTCTCATCAAATATTTTATGATCAAGGTTACTAGTTGAACTATCAAATCCATTGACAACATCAATCTTTCTAAAAAATATTATTTTCAGACGAAATATTCATTAAATTATTCAAAAAAATAATATTTTTTAGATAATTTAATTTAATATTTATTTAATCAGTCTAAAAAACAATATTTTTATGCTTTAATAATTAATCGTCTAAAAATATTATTTTTTAGACGATTTATGGACAATTAATTATCAATCGTCTAAAAAATTTTATTTTTAGACGAAATATTTATTAAATCGCCTAAAAATATTATTCTAGATCATCTAAAAAAAAAATATTTTTAGACGAAATATTTATTAAATCGGTGTAAAAAGCAATATTTTTTAGACAATTAATTATATTTTTAGACGATTTTAATAAATATTTCGTCTAAAAATAGATGATTACAAATTTAAATCTTTCACCAACTACTTTAGCACAAAATCCATATTATTTTTTACCTATTAACTATTCTGGCATACCTAACTTTTATCATCCAGCAGCAGCATTACCTCCAAGCACAACTTCACCAATTTCACCTTTGCCTCAACTTAACCAACCAACAACAAATTACCCTCAAACACTTGAAAATTCACAAAATCAAATTTTTTTTTTTTTTTTTTTTTTTTTTTTTTTTTTTTTTTTTTTATATCCAACGGAGTCTTGCTCCAATAAACTTTATTAATAGATTAAGT
>CAJVPK010000834.1:0-20673 GCA_910592015.1 Diversispora eburnea | reverse complement strand
AGATGTATATCGGGTACCTATCGGGCACCATGATTGGTGCATGATAAGTGCATGATATGCCAGATTTTGACCAGTGAAAACAAATATAAATATTTTTATAAATAACTAATTAAAATATAAACTTTTCTTATGCTTAATTAATTTTATATTTCTATTTTTTTTCTTAAAATTTAAGTAAATAATTATTAATTTATCAGAAAATTTTTAAAAGTAAATATATTCAAATATATTTGTTCACTCATACATTTATCTGCATAAATTACATTAATCCATATTAATTTATATTTATTTAAATTAATTTAAATGTTATACTAAATATATTAATATATATTTGCAAATATATCTGTATATATTTAATTTTTATTAATTGTAAATATATCTATATATATTTATAAGTGAAAATTTCCTGATGTTTAATTAAGGAGCTTTTTGTTTAACTGAGATAAAATTAATTATATATAAGAAGAAATTAAATGGCAAGTAAAATATAGAAGTTTTAAAATAAAGTATATTTAGAAAATAGATTATTTCTTTTTTTTTAAATATTGAAATAAAATAAAATTATAATTATATATTTGTAAAAAGAAATTTGTAAATACAATAGGAAATTTTTAAAGGTAAATATATACAGATTTATTTGTAATTAGTAAAAATAAATTATATTTAAATTATATATATTTTCAAATTGATTTCTAATTTTTGAAATATTTCATTTTTTTGAGATTTACATGGAATCTATTCTATATATAGAAGTAAAAAAAATATCTATTAAGTATATCTTTAATTAAAGAATTTATCTAGATAGTTAAGAAATTTTAAATTTTAAATAAAATAATTTTTGTTTTTTATGAAAACTATTTCAACTTTTTTTTTCAAAATTACAATTATAGAATTTCAAAATAATTTTATATACAAGTGTAATCTGAATATATTTGCAAATTTATCTAAATATATTTGATATAATATATGAATTAATGTGAATTAATATAATTTAATAAATAAATATGTGAGTGATTAAATATATTAAATATATTTATCTTCAAAATTTTCTGATGTATAAAAAATTCAATAAATTTATTGATTATCTTATATAACTTGATATTTGAAAATACATATTCAAATATATTTAAATAATGTTTTATAATAATTTTTACTTTTAAACTCTAATTATATTTCTTGTAGATCTTTATATAAATTTTTTTTATAGAATTTAAAAATTTTATTAATAAAAATTGATATTTAACAGATATAATATAGGGTAACAAATTTTGCCCCTGAACTAACTCTAACCCCTGAATTTTTACAGATTAACCAATGCAAAAAAACAAAATCCTTAAAAATATTGAAATAAGAAAAAACTTATTTTGATAACTTTATTATTTATAAGTGGATGTGTCCATTGTCCATTATATTATAAACCATAGTAAGCATTGATTATTTCTTCCAACACTATAGTCAGGAATCTATTTACTATAATAAGATATGATTATTTGATTTTGGGAGGGGTTCTCAATTAGATCACTATCCTAAATTTTAGACCTTTTTTTCCAAAAAAGGAGTATAATGGGACTTCGTGTATTTCAATTCGCACGTGACTTAACCGAAACGGGAATAACATTTTTACGTTAATATAACCAAATATGAAGTACTATTTCCGACTTAGCGCCGGAAACCGAAAATGAAAAATGACGAAAATTTGAACCAAATTAGTAAATATTTGAATTATTGGCCAATAGCTGTCGCAAAAACGGTTCTTTTTTCTTTCAACGTTATATCCAATCTAATTACGAAGGGTTTTCTTTTCAAAAAGAAACATCATGGAATGGATGCCAACACCTGAGGGGCTTTCACAGCTGCTGCAGCTGCTTAAAGATTCAGTGTCTTCCGATAACGAAATTCACACCATGATACAACAAGTATCCTTTTCAAAAAATTTTTTCCTTTTCTTGCATTATTAAACTTTTCTTTTATTGTATCTTACGCGCGCAATATTTTGTCGGATTCGCTTCTATCATTTAATTTTTTGCTCCCATTTTCATTCATTGTATAGACAATTTTTATTGAATAAGTTTTTTAATAAGAATTAAATTTTCTTTTCAATAAAATTCTATTATTATCGTTTTAAAATGTTATTCTTAACTTTTTACGTTTATTTATTATTTGTTTTTGGTAGAAACTTGAATCATTCAATAAAATACCCGACTATCCCAATTACCTTGTATACATTCTCACTCAGATGCCGCAGGAAGAGGCATCCACCCGTGCGATCGCTGGCCTTTTATTAAAAAATACAATTCGTGTATATTTTTCGACGATTCAACGTGATGTACTTTCATATGTGAAAACTTTATCAATCAAAGGGTTAGGAGATTCAGACGTTATGGTACGAGGTATTGTCGGAAATGTGATTACCACTATTGTAACGCGAGGAGGATTGGCCGATTGGCCGCGAGTCTTACCAAGTTTAATGGAGTTATTAGATTCTCCAGATTATAACGTCGTAGAGGTATATTTAAACTCTTTTATATATTATATCTATATGCATATTTAATAACATTTCTTCATATTCAAATAACTTTTCTTCATATTTATATTATTTCTCTATATTCAAATTATTTACATTTTTTCATTAAAATTTAGGGTTCATTTGGTGCCCTCCAAAAGATTTGCGAAGATTCAGCTCGTGAACTTGACCAAGATATAGATGGCACACGACCTCTTAATTTCATGATTCCTAAAATAATTACATTTTTTGATTCACCACATGTTAAGATCCGTGTATATGCTGTTTCTTGCGTAAATCAATTCATTCTGATGAGATCAAATTCACTTTATATACACATTGATGCGTTCGTGGCGGCTCTTTTCAAACGTGCTAGTGATGAGAATTCCGAAGTCCGTAAAAATGTCTGTCAGGCTTTAGTAATGTTACTTGAGGTGCGTCCAGATAAACTTATGCCTGAAATCAGTAACGTTGTGGAATATATGCTTTATTCTACACAAGATCAAGATGAGCAAGTAGCGCTAGAGGCCTGCGAATTTTGGCTGGCATTTGCTGAACAAGAAGAACTCCGTGAACATTTGCGTCCTTTTCTTCCTAGAATTGTACCAGTGTTGTTAAAGGGTATGGTTTATAGTGAAATGGATATCATGACTCTTGGAGGTGATGAAGACGATACCAATGTGCCAGATAGTGATACAGATATTAAACCCCGATTTCATCGAGCAAAAACTCACACATTTGAACGTACTGAGGCAAATAGTGCAGAAGCACCTTCTGCTGCTGCTACTACTACTACTGCAGAAGACGAAGAGGATGATGAAGATGATGATGATATGGATGACGACGATATTTATTCCGAATGGAATTTACGAAAATGTTCAGCAGCAGCATTAGATGTACTTGCTACTGTTTTTGGAAACGAATTGTTAGAAACTTTATTGCCTTTCTTAAGAGAACAACTATTTCACCAAGAATGGAAACATCGCGAATGTGGTATTTTGGCTCTCGGAGCTGTATCGGAAGGTTGGCAATAATTTTTTGGCTTTCGATTCTAATCATCTAATTTTTAAAGTTTATTATCTATTTATAATGTTTTTGTATTAATATAATGGTATAACTAATAAGGTTGTATGGAGGGAGTGGAACCTCATTTACAAAACTTGGTTCCTTATCTCATTCAAACACTCAGTGATCCTAAGGTATCCATATTATAAGAATCTCAAATGTTACAATTTGACTTACCAAGCATCATATTCTTATCAAATTTAATGGTTTGATTCATTCGGTGCATAGCCGCTTGTTCGTTCAATTACATGTTGGACACTTGGTCGTTACTCTCGATGGTGCGTAAATCCTCCCAATCCAGCTCAAGATAGACCCAAATACTTTGAACCTTTACTAGAAATGGTGAGCTAAATTTTACAATTAAATAACTTTATATTTTCATATTTTATGTTTCATCATAAGTTTGACATTTAAAAATTTTTTTTTTTTGTTTAAAGCTCTTACTAAAAGTTCTTGATAATAATAAACGTGTTCAAGAAGCCGCTTGTAGTGCGTTTGCTACTTTAGAGGAGGAAGCATGTGAATTGCTTATTCCTTATTTAGATCCAATTCTTCGAAATCTCGTTTTTGCTTTTACTAAATATCAACATAAGAATCTACTCATTCTTTATGATGCAATCGGTACTCTTGCCGATTCTGTTAGTTCAGCACTTAACAAGAAGGAATACATAGACATTCTTATGCCTCCACTTATTGAAAAATGGCATTTACTTAAAGATGACGATAGAGATTTATTCCCTTTACTAGAGGTTTGTATAATTATGTAAATTATATAAATTAAATTGACCATAATTATTTTTTATATATTAAAATGAATTGAATGTATGTATTTATGTAGTGTTTGTCTTCAGTTACAACTGCTCTCGGATTAGGATTCCAACCTTTTGCTCAACCAGTATTTGAACGTTGTGTTAAATTAATTCATAATACTTTATTACAATATCAAATGCAGCAACAAAATCCTTCATTAGATATGCCAGATAAAGATTTTATGATCGTTGCTTTGGATTTATTAAGTGGATTAACCCAAGGATTAGGTGGTCACATTGAGGCTCTTGTCGAACACAGTAATCCACCATTATTACCTCTATTGAGTGTTTGCCTAACAGTATGTTAAATTTATCATTTTTTTTTTTTGTGAACGACATTCATTAATGATGACATTTCTTATTTTTAGGATCCTGTTGCTGAGGTTAGACAATCGGCCTATGCTTTATTAGGCGATCTTTCTATCGCATGTTTCTCTCATATCAAACCACATCTCAGTCAATTCATGGTTGAATTGATTAGTCAAGTTGATCCCACAGCCGAACATGTTAGTGTTTGTAATAATGCTGCTTGGGCAGCTGGTGAAATCGCCTTACAATGTGGTACGTTATTTTTGAAGAAAAAGAAGAAAAAATAATTTTCTCTGTAGCTGCAGCAACTGTAGATTTAGAATTACATATAAACAGTAACGTCGTTCTTTCGCGGATCATGACTTAGTCATAAACTAATCATCAATTAGTCCAACTACTAACCATCATTTAATAATTCGATCATCAATTATTATTTCTTTGAAATTCTTATAGGTGCGGCTATGCAACCATGGGTTCCACCTTTGCTAGAACGCCTGATCCCTCTTCTAACTAGTGAAACCACTCCTCGTACATTATTGGAAAACGCCGGGATTACTATTGGTAGACTAGGCCTCGTGTGCCCACAATTGGTTGCTCCACATTTAGATATATTCTCCGAAGCATGGTATGCATACAAATATTTCATTTACTTTGTTAAGATTGATTCATCAAATTTTTATTTGTTTTTGAAGGTGCAAAGCTTTACGATCAATCCGTGATAACGACGAAAAGGACACCGCTTTCCGTGGTTTATGCGAAATGATTCAAGTTAATCCAAACGGAATTGCAAAAGTATGAGTTTTTGTATAATTTATTTAAATTATTTGTATTATTATTCTAATATTTAAATTTTTATGCATTTTCAGAGTTTTCTTTACTTCTGTGATGCAGTGGTTCAATGGCAACATCCACCACCCGAATTAAATGAAATATTCCGTAAAGTAAGCAAAATTGAATATACTAAAAAAGAATCTTTAATCTCTATTCATCGATAAAATATTAAATTCGAATTATTTTTATAGATTCTCACTGGATTTAAACAGATGATGGGTCCGAATTGGGATGCATACACAAGCCATTTCCCACCTCACATAAGGCAACGACTTCTTGAACGTTACGGACTTTAATTTGGTATGTTGAATAAAATTGTTAAGCCTTTTATGGCATAAAGGTAATTTTTCATTCGGAAGAATTTTAAATTAATATTTAATTCGTGTTTCATATAAGAACCGGACAATTCAAAATAAAAAAAAAATGTAAATATGGCAAAATTTGCTATGTTTTTTTATAAATTTGGAATTCAACTTTCCCCTTCAACCAATGTATAATTTTTTAAAATATATTATAAAAATAATAATAATATAATTAGTAAAAAATGATATTTTTTGTCTACTTTTAGAATTAAGGATGAATTTTTCTTTAATTTAGAAATTTTTATTTGTTAAATTTATTATGTTTTTGGATTCCGTCTTACAATAAATATTATATTATACATATCCCAAATTTTTTTTAATGAAATTGTCCGGTTCTTAAAATAAATATTATTCTTTCATTTATTAGTCACAATAATAATTTATTGACATTTTCTTATTAGATAGTTTCATTTATTCCCAAGATACAAGTCACATATTCGCTAACTTTCATTTTAAATGGATATTTTGTTTATCCAGTCCCTTTTATAGTTTATATATATATATTCTTTATAGGTTTCCCTTGTTTTAATTTCTTAGGAAAATTATACTTCAGAAAAGAATTGTACAAATGGATTCAGAATTAGCTGAAAGTAAGTGTTGATAGGAAACACAAAAAGAAAAAATTTTTTGTAAAAAATTGGAATCGAAGATCATTTGGTCGTATAAGTTAACAAGATGCCTGTGTAGGTTTTTCCAGAGCATTTGGAGAAATGAAAAAAGAATTCAAAAATAAGAAAAATAAGGCAAAACTTTTTTTTAAAAAGGAAAGCATTTGTTAAATATAGTCATCATAATTATCAGTATTTTTATATAAGTCACTTCATAATTATTGGTTTTGGTGTTTAAATTAATTTCATTCACCTTCAACATAAATTTTATTCCATTTTACCTTAATGAAATGTGAATGTTTACTAGCTTGCCTAGTAAATTATTTATTTATTTAGATTATTACAAAGAAATATATGATTTTTTGGTGTAAAGAAAATTGATGGGTTTTGGAAATTTCCCAGTGATTACAACTGATGATGGGAGTCAATAATGAACTTGACTACTTGGAATGGACTAATTTTCCCTTTTTGAAATCATTTTGAGAAATAATGAAACAATTTCTTGAAATAATTCTCTTCGTCAAAATTGAAAACATATATAAATGATACCAAACTTTTATAAATAAAGAAACGCAACAATTAATTATTTAGAAAAAAAAAAAATAATAATAGGTCTACACACTCTTTAAACCAGATTTTTTACGAAAATCTTCATAAAATTCTATCATTTCTGTAGTGATACGACGTGTAAATGATGATATCGCTTTAATAAAATGATCACGTAAAACCTGCATTAGAGTACATTGATTAAATTAATTTTTAATTAATTTTAATTAATTAACTAATCATAAACATTATATAATATAAATATCTACCTCCTTTGCATCAAGATCTTCTTCCATTGCGTATAAAGCAGCTTCCTGACTTATAGCTACTATTTCAGCACCGGAATATCCTTCGGTCTGAAAAAAAAAAAATTTTTTTTCATTAAAAAAGGTTTAGATTTAAATAATAAAAAATCAAAAATCAAAAATTAGATTTTCTTAATACCATAGAAGCTAATTCTTCAGGATAGACATCCTTTCCACATGACATCTTTCTTAATTGAATACTAAAAATTTCTTTCCTCGATGGCTGGTCAGGTGGACCTACATACAATATTCGATCAATGCGGCCAGGTCTTAATAAGGCATTATCCTATATATAGGATAAATCATTGTTTACCAAAAATAGACAAAAATAAAAATAAAATAAAAAAGAAGATATTCGGAACTAACTTACTATTATATCTGGACGATTAGTTGCCGCCACGATAGTAACATTCACCAATGGCTCTATTCCATCTAATTCATTTAAAAGTTGTGATAATACACGATCTACTACTGAAGTTCCGCCACCTTCTCCAGCACCACGTTTTACAGTGAGAGCATCTATTTCATCCTAAAAAATGATGACCTTATTTGATTAAAATTTTATTTCTAAATAATAATTATTAGTATTATTTATTATATATTAAATATTATTAATAGATACTTACAAAAAATATAATTGATGGAGAAGCAGCGCGTGCTTTACGGAATACTTCTCTGACTGCCTTTTCTGATTCACCGACCCATTTACTGAAAAGCTATTAATAAATGTCGATATTAATTGATATAATCTTTTCATTACGATATAAAATCATTTTGATATATCAAATATACCTCCGGACCTTTGACAGCAATAAAATTTAAACCCGCTTCGGTGGCGAGAGCTTTAGCCATTAATGTCTTACTACAACCTGGAGGTCCATATAATAATATTCCTTTTGGTGGTCGTATTCCAAGTCTGGAAAATTTTTCAGGATGTTGTAAAGGCCATTCAATTGATTCCTTTAATTTTTGTTTTATTTTTTGCTGCCCACCAATATCTGACCAATAAACTTTAGGAACTTCAAGAACTATCTTTTAATTATTAAATAAATATATTAGAATAAATAATTTATTCAATAAAAAGAGCTAGATAAAAAAAAAATAAGACCAACTTAGTAATCACAACTTACTTCTCTCATAGCACTTGGTCTAATTTCTTTCAAGGCATCATTCATATCATTTATAGTAATTTTTATATCTAATCGAATAAATAAAGTCCAGATTAAAAAAAAAAAAAAGTAATTTTTTTATAAATAGAATAAAAAATATAAATAATAAAAATAATTAATCACTAACTTTGTTTATTGTGATTTTCGACACTTTTTTTAATCGCTCTTAATCCTGCTTCTCGACATAAAGCAGCCAAATCAGCACCAACATAGCCATGTAATTTTGCTGCTAATTCATTAATATCTTCAGACGAAAGAGTGTGTGGAGTATTTCGTAATAATGTAGATAATATAGAACATCGAGAATTAGAATTTGGAATTCCTATATTTAATATATTTAAAAGCGAGAAAGTGAGACATTACAATATATTCATAAAGTTCTATATATACAATGTAAGTAAACATACCAATTTCTAATTCACGATCAAATCTTCCAGGTCTTCTCAAAGCTTCATCTAATGCATTTGGCCGATTGGTTGCACCAATAATTACCACGCGGTCTTGTAAACCAATATCTTTTTTATTATTATTATTATTACTATTAGAAATTCCATCCATCAAAGTAAAAAGGGTTGCAACAATTCGTTTTCCCAATTCATTGCTAACCTTTTAATAATAATAATATATATAAATATAAAAGACGCGTATTATAATTTGATAGAAGCAAATTTTTTTAAAAAAATTCATACCTCGTCACGTTTAGGACATAACGCATCTATCTCATCAATAAAAATAATTGATGGAGCATTTTCAACAGCTTGGTTGAATAAATCCTTAAGCTAAGATATAATGTAAAGATAAAAAAAAAAGGAGCCATTTTAATTGAGTGAATAAAATTCTTATGAACTAAATCTCAAATGATCTTAAGTGTGAAATTTACCTTCGTTTCCGTTTCTCCATAATATTTACTCATAATTTCTGGTCCATTCACACAGATCACGTAAGAACTTGTTTCTTCCGCGACAGCGCGTGCTATCAAAGTTTTACCTGTTCCAGGAGGACCATGAAGTAATATACCTTTTGGTGGTCGTAACCCTGGGTGAATAATTAAATTTATTAAACATCCTTATGATAATTAAAATTAAAAAAAAATTTTTTTTTTTTTACCAAATTGTACAAATAATTCAGGATTCTTTAGAGGAACTTCCACCATCTCACGAATTATTTGAATTTGTTCTGATAATCCTCCAATGTTAGCATATCCGAATTTAGAAATATTCTCATTTATTACATTAACTTTTGATATTGCTTCTTCCTTCTTCTATTAATATGAAATTTTGATTTAAATTACATATACAAGAACAAACAAATTCTCGAACCGAAAATTTGATAATCCGACAATTACTTTTGGTAAGATGACAACAATAGTGTCTCGAGTAATTGAAAAAATATCAAAATTTTCCACTTCCACATTATTATTTTTGATTTCGATAACGCGAAACACTTTGAAATGTCCGTGATATTGAAATTCAACACGATTTCCTTTCATTAAATATTTGACATTGACTATAAAAGAAATTTATTCATTAAATGATAAAATAATAATGCATAATAATTTATAACAATATATATGGTCTATGAATTATATTATTCATACTCAAGATTTCCTTTGCATAAATATTCAACATTTGATCGATAGGAAATTTGATATTATCGCACGGTTCCAATACAATTTTTGACGCGATAATTATTGGGATGTCAATTCGTGAAACTGTAGCGATATCCTCAATTTGAAGATTGGAATTTTCTTGTTGCACAGTACTTAATTGTATGTCTTGGTTAATTCATTAATTAATATAATAACAAGATTCATTAATTCAAGTTTATTATTCTTTATAAATTTTATATTTCTAGATAACATACAATTTTTTTGGATTGTAAATGATGGCCAAGCGATTCCAACTGTCATCTTTTTTTTTTTTTTAGAACAAAAAAAAAAAAAATGAAGTCACATTTAAACTTTTAAACGCAAATAATACAATTAATATTTGTAAATTATCAAGTTTTTTACCTCTTTTCCCTCATTTTCGTACTTCTTGATGACAATGTAATCTCCTGCACATAACTTGTATTCTTTCATGTTATCCACATGCAAATATACTCTTCCACCATATCGCTCAAATTTATTATTTTTCAACGAAATTCCTTGGACGACAAGTTTTCGAGATTCCATTTTGATTGTTGACTGGATTATCAAAATTTTATTTTTTTATTGCCCAATCATATCAGATCAAGATTTTGATAATAATACTATGTACTATATATGTTTTGTTAACGTTCTTCAAAAAAATGTTTCAAGCAATGAAAAAATTTATCTCAAATCCTAATTATAAATCAATTTATCAATTTCAATTCAAACGTTCAATAAAAAATAATGTAGACAAAAAATATGATGGTTATTGGACTTTAATATTACGACAGGTGCGATTTTATTAATATAAATTATTATATTTTTAACTGACCAGCTTGATTAAATTTTTCGTTTAGCATGCACTTTCACCAACTGAACAAAATGAATCACAAAATAAATCATCTATCGCCAGTATTTCAATAGATTCCGATAACAAAGAAGAAATTCCTACTTTTAAAGAAGAAACCCTCATTTATACAGTTGACGGAGAATTAATACCCCCCAAACCTGCTTTTCCTGATAATTGTTGTATGAGGTTTTATTCATTTATTATTATTATTATTATTATTATTATTTTTTACTTTAATAATTAAAAATTTTATCTAAATTTTTATTTATTTTTACAATCTATAAATTAGTGGCTGTTCTCACTGGTATATTTCTTCAGAATTAAATTCATAAATCATAAATCACTTTTTTTTTTTTACAAAATCAACAAAATCAATTTTTTTTTTTAACAGTGTTTTGGATATATATCAAGAAGAAATGCAAGAGTGGAATAAAAAAATAAAAGAAATAAAGTCAAGATTATTAAAAGAAAAGAAACCATTACCAACAATTATTCTTGAACAAGAAAATAAGTCAGATAATGAAATAGATCCTGGAATGAAAGCATTTTTAGAATTGGAAAAAAAATTGTTAGCAAAATAACAATTCAAGTCTTCAGTTTTAAATTGTAAATTAATCATCAATTTATTTAATATCATGTATAATAATATATTAATCATAATAAAATTTAAATATAATTATATTATATCCCTTTATTATTGAAAATTTCCTTAATATTGATTTTATATATATTTGCTTCTAGTCTAGTTGGAAAATCTATCAAAAAGTTCAAACAATAATAATTATTATTTGTTAGTTTTTTTTTAAAGAAGATAATTATAATAAATAACTTGGCTCATGACTATTATTTTAATTACTTTTGTTTTTATTTATTTAAAGAATAAAAAAAAATTACTTGTACATATTATATTACTGTATCATTAGTAGATTAAAAGTAGCTTTTATAGAACTAAAAAAGTTAATTATTCCAGGTCTATCTTGTTCTTCGATACTTTATAGGAATATATAATTCTTAATATTATATACTCATTAGGGTATTTTTAACACCCTCGTATTTAGCCATTAAATAGGAAATAGTTGCTGCTGAGGCTCACTCCCCCCAAAGGGCATGTGCGGAAGCTCCCCCTGCATAGCTTTAAGTCTCTTACTCCTTTAGAAGGTGAAAATTTTTTGTCTTAAAAATGTTATCGGACTTACAAAGCAAGAAGTCTCTGACTTATATGCGTACTAAAGTGTAAAATTTTTTGTTTTAAAAATTTTCCCGGAAATTGTTATCAAACAAAGTAAGGAGTCTCTGACTATTCTGTATCTAGCTGTGAAGCGACTACTTATAACAATAATTCCGAGAATAGAACTGCGTATCCTTTAACATGTTTTATACATTTTCCTGAAGCAGTTGGTTTACCACAAACTTCAGACGGAACACATTTTTTAGATCTCCAGTGTTCATGACATCCATCAGGACTTTGACAATTACAACTATAAACTTCTCCGGAGTTATGTAGATATTCACATATAAATTTACCTAACATCTCAAAATTTTATAAATGAATTATTTTTTATTTAAACAAAAAGATATTGCTATATTGATAAAAAAAAAACACAGATTTAATAAAAAGCAGAAATTATATATATCTAAATGTCATGGTTGTGGTTATGAACCGGCAACATGTATAAGTTAAGATTTAAGAAAGCACATGGATTTAACTGGTGAACTTTGAAAGAAACCATTTCCTGAACTCTTACATTTAGCACAAAATCAAACGGATATACTGGTTACTACTTCAGAAGAAAATAAATTGGAGAGTACACCAGCTTCTGACCCTAACCCAAATGAGATCTTAATGAAGATATACCGAAAAAATATACCAGTTATTGATTTATTAACTGGAGATATAGTAACAGATCTAGAAGAAGCTTTGCTTTGGGTCTCTAACTCATCAGGAGCAGGGCCTAAAACTCTGGAATATTGAGAGCAAAAAAAAAACCACTTTTGACTATAGATGAGTTAATAAAATTATTATTGAAACCAGAAATGAATAATAAGAAAAAGTTCAGATCCCTATTCCTTGTTGTAAATCTGAATTTCTATTTTGTGCAAGAATTCTCCAGAATCCCAAGTAATTTATAGATATATTACATTATAGAAAATTTATTAAATTTGTTTATTTTTAATTAAAATTTGAAAAATTTATTATACAAAAATCATATTTTCTTATTTCATTTTCTAATTTAATATTATCAAAGTTTTTTTTTTATAAATTGTTTGGGTTTTACTACGCCCTGAACTTTTCAACTGAAAGTAAATCTTACTATTAACAAATTGACAAGCATCCTTCCACATGTGAAAAATACATTTTCATCATAGTAAAGAAAATTAACACAAATGCTAATTCATAAGCAAAGATTTAAATTTATTAATAATACATTTAATATTTTTAATTTTGCAATTACGTATTACTATATGAATCTTTTACAGAATCTAAATAAATCCTTTCCTCCTAAAAAAATTTATGCATACATTGAAATAAAGGAGGGATCCTCCTTTGACATAACATAATATATATCCTCCATCGAGCAATATTCTTAACTAAGGTGAAATGATCAGATAACAAGGTTTTGAACTTGACACGATTGAAGCCTGGAATGATTATTGATGTACCCTTTGTATTGACACCAGAACTATCACCAAAATCACCTCCTAAGAGCTTATTCATCACCTCAACTGCAATATTCCGACTTGATACTTTCCAGTTTTTTATACTATTATCTTCAATCCATAATATGTACCAATCATCTATAAGATTTGATAAGATTCCAAAAACTTCCTTATCTTCAGAAACAAGTAAATCAGCAGCGACTATTTCAAAAATGACCTGCATTATATGATTCCTTTCTATCTTTATTTTCAAATTCAGCACAGCATGAATACCTTCTGGAATCATATTAGTATCAACATCAAAGTCATTCACAACAACCATATCAGTTCCACCATGAATAATAAATGGTAACCTGAGGCTCACATAATTTAGTAAATGATAGTTATTTCCAACATAATGCCAAACAAGATGAACAGTCAAAGGAATGTATTTGTGTAGCCAATTCAAATATTCCTCATTATGAACAGGTTCTGGATCCATTCAAAAGTTGGTGGTGATACATTACAATGAATAAGGAAATTCTCAAAGAAGACATTTACAAATTTGAGATCAAGATGACTTCTAAAAAGTTGGAAATTCTCTGTATTGGCTTTGGAGATGGGTAAATTTATTGTACATTTCATTAATCTTGTAGGTGGTATCTTGTGAAAAAATAGGAAGATTAATTGGAATGACATAAAATGTGGAAAGTCAAAGTTAGTCAGTATCAAGAAACAGTAGTAGGAGACTTTATAATTAAATGTATTTTATTTATGTGGGGAATCCCAATAGTATTTAATTTGCTTTGTAGCGAGTAACATATCATTGTCTTGTAGGGTAAGATTTTGAAGCTCTTCTTCGTTGTTATTGGAAATTTCGACTTTCCAAAGCTTTAGTTCATCAGCATCGATATTTGCAAAAGCATGTGACCTTTTCACCTTAATAGCTTTCGTTCGACAAGTAAAAATTATATATTGTGATCCGTCAAATCTGTGTTACCACGGATAATCCGTTGATTGATTTATCTTGAATCTTGATAAAGTATGTAATATAATTTTTAATTTTTTTTAAAAAAAAAGTGATAAAAATTGAATATAATAAGCAGAAGGAGAAGTAAATAAGGCATAATCTTTGATAAGTCGGGTTATCTTTGTAGTAGATTTTACCTAATTTTGGTTACTTAATTAAAGGTCAACACATTTTAGGGGAGTGACTAGTGACTGATATTGCCGCAGTTACTTTTTTGTTATGCGTTACTATGTAAAATTTTGCATGTCGCACCTCTGAGTTGACCAATAAATTGGTTGCACCTAATCACTTTTATGATCAGAAACCTTTTGTTTGAAAATAACTACTATTATGGCCCAAAATAGAGAACATCTTTTTAAAGAAAATGAAAGGATTCTTTGTTATCACGGACCTATGATTTATGAAGCCAAGGTTCATAAATATCTATATACATTTTTCTTGGTTTAAGATTTTTTTCGAAACTTTAATTATTAAACCAATCCATTATTTAGATATTACAATATGATAAACATCATCCAAAAACAGGGTTAGCTGGACCACATTATTTGATACATTATAAAGGATGGAAAAATACGTAAGTTTAATATATAAATATTTCAATGCATTCTTTTTCAATATATATAATGATGATCTTTAAAATTATATAGGTTTTTTTTGTTTATTAACATCAGGAATTTTATTAATATCTTACACAAAGGTGGGATGAATGGGTAGAGGAAACTAGAGTTTTAAAATTTAACGAAGCAAATTTGAATAAACAAAAATTGATTGAAGAAACAATGAATAAGAAAAATAAACCGGCAGTTAAAAAAACAGTTCAAGAAACCTCGTCAGTAGAAAAAGGCAAAAAAAGAAGAAGAGATCGTTCAGTGGATAAAGTAATAATAATAATAATAATAATAATAATAATAATTTTCAACTAGTAGTAATTGAATAATATAAAGTTCATAATATTTATTTATAATATTTTTTAATATAGGACGACCCTGTTAAAAAGCCAAAGATCATATTTAATATGCCTGAACCTTTAAGAGCTCTCTTAGTACAAGATTGGGAAAATATCAATAAATCACAATTGGTATAAATATAAATATATTATTATATTATTATATTATTATATTATATATTATTATATTATTTTATTATTATATTATTATATTAATATTTTATTATATTATTTATATATATTAATAATATATGATTTTTAATTAATTATTTTTAGTCAGTTCCATTACCACGAAAACCAAATGTTGCAGATATTATTGATAGTTATAGAAGATTGAGGTATGAAAAAAGTGGCTATCAAGAGAGCTTGTAAGTAAAAAGATCAAAAAAAAAAAAAAATCTTTTAAAGTTGATGAATTTAAAATTTTTTATAATTAGCCATATCATCATCATCATCATCATCATCATAATATTCAATAATAAAAAATGGTCAAAATCGATCATTTAGCGATGGGATTGCTGAAGAGGTCCTTAAAGGAGTACTTTTTTATTTTAATAAATGCGTCGGTACTCGACTTTTATATCTATCGGAGAGAACTCAATATCGAGATGTTCGACATAAACTTGAACATTTAGAAAATTCTCAAATTTTTGGAGCTGAACATTTATTAAGATTATTTGGTATTTATTTTTATATTTTTATATTTTTATGAGTTATATATATGCATATTTATAAATTTTCCATATTAATATATTATTATTATTATTATTATTATTTTTGTTATTTTTATTATTTTGTATTTTAAGTCGCTTTCCCACAACTAGTGTCAAGTACTAATTTAGGTCAAGAAACTTTAAATATATTGAAAGATCATTTAACAGATTTGATAAAGTATGAAATACATATATTTTTTTCTATTCTCTCTTCCCTTTTCCTTTTTTTTTTTACTCTTACTAATTCTAATTTTTGCAAATTTTGAATTTTTATTTCATTAGTTTTTTGAATGAACATCGAAAGGAATATTTTCTTGATGAATATATAAAGCTTCAACTCTAATTTCAAGATATATAATTCTATTTTTGTATCGTGTTTACTATTATTATTAAAAAATGAATAACTAATGAATTAAAAATAAAATAATAAATAATAAGAGGAGTAACCATTAAAATTTATTATTATTAAGTGATTTTATGAATTAATTTCTACATTGTATAAAAATTTTTAAAAATTTTTAAAAATAAATAAATAAAAAGTTATAAATAAATAATGAAATATGTAATTTTTTTTTTTTAATATCATTTGTTGTTATTATTATTAGTGACAGCTTCATTAACATCATATTCACTAAAATCACATCCATCAAAATCTTCTAAATAAGTTGTCATACTTGTCTTCTTTTCATCACATGGAGCTATTCCACCTAATAAAGCATTTTTAACATTAATGGCTCCAACTAAATGAGCAGCAGCTAATAAACCTGCCATTGTAATATTTTTTACTAAATATCCATCAACACTTATATTACATCCATTAGTAAATTTAAATGATTTATTGATAAATGATAATAAAGTTCTATTATTATTATTATTATTATTATTATCATCATTATTAGTATTATTATTATTATTTTGTGAATTTAATGTATTATTTAATATATTTAAATTATATTGAAATTCTTCTCTAATTGCAATTTCTTGAACATTTTGTTTATTCATTAAAAAATCTTGATAATTATTACATCCATTTTTTCCTGTAAATGTTCCTAACCAATTATTTTTATCACTACCATTATTATAAAAAATATTATCTTTTGGTTGATAATATCCCAGATCTATTAATATTGCTTCTCCAAATTGATATTTTCCCGTAAATCCTAAATTATTTGTTACTTTATATTTTTCATCATCATTATTAGTATTTTTTCCTGTTTCTAATTTACCTAATGTATTAAATGCTTCTAATAATGATGGTTTTCCATATTGTGCTTGACAATGGGGTCGAATAAATATAAATGGATTTTTGAGTAATATTATTAAAATTATTATAATTAAAGTAATTACTAAAATGAATAACGCGAAAAGTATTATTCTTGATTTATTACAATTATTTTGTATGGATTTTTTTATTCTTTTTTTTGTTAATTTATTTGATATCATTGTTGATTCATTTATCATAGTTGATTCTTTTTTTTTAAAAAAAACGTTTGATTTGATTTCTGTCCTTTACACATATATTTATATATATGTTTTGAACCAAAATTTTATTCTAATTTTAGAAATAAATTATTATTAAAAGTCTCACAAATTTTATTAAATTTTGTAATACCGCATCTCCTTCACCCGATTTGGTTTTAATAATATAATGAATTATTTTCCGCTTTTTTAGTAATTTTGAATTACTGTTTTATTATAAGTGTCTTCTTCAAAGTACGTCATTACATCTTGTCATATATTTTTATATGAATTACTGGTACGTCATAAGATTTATGATTACGTCTCTTATGATTATATATGATTTCATATTTAGTCTGCATCTATATACTGTTTATATATCTCAAACTATTATTCTTGGCACTTTTTTCTTTGTTGTCTCAAAACAGAAAATCAAATTTGTATAATAGTTTGTTAAACGAATTGACGTGCCATCCTTATTTTTTAGGATCCATCCTAGTTAATTTTAAATAAAGATTTCTAATTTGGATTTGATTTAATTTTGATTTGATTCGCGATAGTCTTTTAACGATAATAAAGCCATATGTTAAACTTTAATTTATTATTACACGTCACGATTTATTTTATATATAACTTAAATTTAAATAAAAATGGTAAATAAGATTTTTTTTTATAATAATTTTAGGATTAATATTTCGAAAGAGATGTTTTTAATAAATTTTAGGCAAGATAAATCTGACCTGATAATGTTTTGATTTATTTATAATTAAATTTTAAAATGAAAATTGATGCAAAATATGAAAAATCGAAAAAAAAACACACACCACATATAGATTAAAAATATTGTTAAATCAATAAATTCTATAAGAAAAAAAATTTTTTTTTTCTAAAAAATGATATATTTATTTGATTTCAAACCATTTCTTATTACATGAATAATAATCAGAATCTATTTGTTTATTATTCATTTAACAAAGAAATAATAACAAAAGATTAATTAATTTAATATGTAAATTTCGAGATATATAATTTTTTTTTTTTCAAAAATAAATAAATAAATAATAATAACATACCAATATTTTGATTTGGGTCACAATGACATCTACCACTTTCGTGACTTTCTGGTTGTATTGGACAATGTAAATATGGTTCATGCCTATATGCTATATCATTAAAAAAATGAACTTTCGATTTTGGATTAAATAAAGCTACCGCTATAGAATGTACTGGCGCATCTCCCCATCTAAAATAAATATTATTATGAAAATATTATTATTACTATAAAGATTATTATTTATGAAAAATATTAAATTAAAAAAAATATATATATATATTATTACAAATAAAAAAAGATACCTCTCATAGAAAAATCCACCAGATTTATCAAGATAATTAAAAAATTCTCGGTAAGGTGTATTTCTCCAAAAATTTAAATCTGCAATTTCAAAATTACTCCAAAAATGACAACTATATAATATTTATATTTGATTATTATTATTATTATTATTATTTGATAGAAAATTTACAAATCAAATCAAATAAATCAGATTGATAATAATAATAATAATAATAATAATAATAATAATAATAAATTGCTTACAGATTAAATTCATTTCCTCCATCATCCGATATGAAATTCATAATATTATCTTTAGGAATAAATTGAGGATATTCTTTTATAAAATTTTTAACAGTTTTCCAAAGAGTAGGAATTGTTGATTGAAATTCATATAATGAAATGGTAAATCCATAAATCAACTTATTTTTTTGCATGAATAAAAATGGATCATAATCAATATCACACATAAATTGTACTTGAGGTTCTAATCTCCAATAATAATCAAATTGCAATAGAAGTGGATGTAAAAAGAAAAATCCTGAATTAAATCTACACATATGTCTATAAGATTCGGATCCACCGTATATAACATCTGCATCTTGCATTTTCTTTCTTTCTTCTGCCGCATGTGTTTGATTAATCCAATCAGGATAACTCCACATTTCTTTCGGTATTAAACCTTTTTTTTAGATTGTAATTATAATTATAAAATTAATTAATCATAAATTAATTATAAAATATTCTTTAGTTAAATTCAGTTAAAATCGGTTGAAAATCGGTTAAAAATCAGTTAAAATCGATTATATTCGATATAAATTAGATAAATATCATAACACATATTACTTACCATACATTGTTTTTGCTTTAGTCAACACTGATGTCTTGGTTTTAAATTCTTCCGTGAATTCTTCGTCATTTAAGAAAACATATGGGTAGTTAAACTTTTTATTCCATCTGTCTTCTAATTGTCTCATCGAAGATCTAAGATCATGTAACTCGGAATTTCTAACTAATACAACAATCACTGCATTTGCTCTTTGTTTTCTTTGATATAAAGAAATATCTTTTTCTGGATTTATCCATTCTTTCTCAAGGAATTTTTCCGTCGGGCTTTGAGAATCTAAAATATCTAAATTATTTAACTTATAAATTACAGTATATTTTCGCGTATAAAATAGAGATATGAATGCAATTATTAAAACTAAAATTAAACAACGAAATAATGGTGAACGTATCAAAAATCTATTCATGATTATAAAAACAAGTGAGAAAGTCGCCAGTGATCTTTTTTTAAAAAAGCAATAACCTAAAATAACCTAAAATAGTATATCATTTTTCTTTAATACAGTTATTGGATTTCTATCTTTAGCGAATAAATATTAAAAATGTATGACAAATATTCGGAATAATTTTATTTTAAAAGTTACCGAAATTAACCAAAATTAACAAAATTAATGAAAATTAACAAAAATTAACAAAATTAATGAAATTAACAAAAATTAACAAAAATTAACAAAAATTAACAAAAATTAACAAAAATTAACAAAAATTAACAAAAATTAA
>CAJVPK010000833.1:0-20732 GCA_910592015.1 Diversispora eburnea | reverse complement strand
AAATAAAAAAAATTTTGACCCAATTTAATAAATTAGATCATGAGTTATTAGCAAATAAAAATTTACTTAAAAAATACGAATTTTTAGGTGGTCGGAAACTTTTGGCAGGGGAGTGTAGGTCACGATGAACTAAATTTTTTTCATTAATTGTTTAGACCAATTGCGATATTATATAGAAAATGTATTTTTCTATACCACCTTAAATTCCCAAAATTTTTTGTTAAAACTTTATGTAAGCTATCATCATATAATTCCATAACTATGATGTAGTTTTGAGTTGAAGGATTTTTTTGAAAATCCAATACATTTTGTGATGAATTCCCAATCTTTCATAATCAATAGATTCTTAACCTGGAATATAATAAAAATATATCGATTCAGTTGCATAAAAAATATATTTATTGATAATAAAAGTTATAATAATTTATAATCTAAATTAAAGAAACATACCTCTTTAAGAATTTCAGATATATCATGTCTGGAATCATTTATTTCTTTCAAAGCAATTTTATTACCTGCATAATGATCCCAATTATTAAAATTCCACCGCACATTAATGTCATTTTTTTAATATAGCAGAATAAACAGATCCGTATCCACCATCAGCTATGTGTTTGATATCTCGAAATTTGTCATAAGGTATCCAATGTAACTTATATACGTCAAATCCATTATTTTTTTTTTGAGATTCTTGGATAACTTTATCAATTTCAACATTTCCTACTAGATCAAGTTTTGAATTCTTGAATAAAACGTTCTCTAGTACATAATTCACAACATTTATCATAATAGAAAGAATGATGTCGACAATAGCCATTTCTAAAAAATTCAAATTTTTCTAGAAAAGATATAGAAATAAGAAATATGATCAAATTTTGGGCAGAAAATAAGTAGTACTTTTGCCATCTGTTACTATGCGAGTTACTCCGAAGTTCTGCATGATGCCATTGATCCACATAGAATGTCATTATATAAACGTAAATATAATAAACAGAACAGGTTACACTACAAAATAATTACTTCTGTTATTATATAATAATTGAAATCTTCGAGTTTTTAAAAAAAAAATAATTAATTCTACCATTTCTGGTAAAACAAAAATATTTCGGTTAAAATTGTATTATGTAAACATTATGATGATGATGCTTTTTCCATTTAATCTTTTTATTACATAATCACAATTTACAGAGATAATAAATGGTACGATTTGCATAATTTTCGGAATACATTTTATATTTAATACATTTATTTATTACCATTATTTTATCATCATAGAATTAAAAATGGCATCTTTAATAAGTAACAATACAAGGTTTAAGGTATTGAATGCTTATAAACAATTATTACGAGTTCAACGAGAAATTTTTAATGGTAATTAAAATTTCATCTTGACTTGATGGAAAGAAAGATCGTTTTTCTTTTGATTACATAATCTCAATAATAATAATAATAATATCGTTTTTATTTTCTATGATATGTATTTGAATAAAATATTTATTATGAAAATGAAGAAGATTTATTTGCTATGACAGGTAATGATTAATAAAATCAGAAAAATTGTTATCAAGTTCAAATTATTATTATTATCATCATTAATATTTAAAAAAAAAAAATTTTGTATCATTAGAGGCAAGGAATACGACATATAAAGAATTTTCAAAAAATAAGAATGAGAATGATGAATCGAAAATTAATGATGTCCGTCTTAAATACAAATAAGTTTTATTATTATTTTTATTATTATATTTAATTAAATTAAATCTTAAAAATTATTTATTTATTTTTTTTTTAGCAAATTAATCAAGCTATAGATGTAACAAAGTTTTTAAAATCAAATGTGGCACAAGCAGTCTTGGATCCAGATAAAAGTAGATTTAGTAAGTTTTTTTTTTTTTTTTTTCTTTAAGAATTAATTTTGTTTTATGTCTACTTTCTCTCCCTCTCAAAGTTAATTATAAAATTATTAATCATTATTAATAATATTATTTCTTCCGTTATTATTATTTTCAGAAGTGAGAATAACCGAAAATCATGAATTAGGTGATAATGAATCAATCAAGAATTCCGTATCTACAAAAGAATTAAAAGAAAGAATGTCAGGCGTTTGTTGTGGTTGTGAATAAAATTTCTTATATAATTTTTTTTTCTTAATTTACTGTATTTTAAATTTTAGATTTCATTTTTCTATCATAATTTTATTATTTATTATTGGTAAAATTTTCATATTAGAGATATTAGAGAATATATATATTAGAGATTTCTTGCAACTTGAAGAATCGTCTGTTTCCTAGATTAATAATAAATTTCATTTTTCCTACCTCAATAAACTCTTCAAAACCGTTTTTCACAATGAAATTTTTTGAATTCTTCATATTTCTAATCTATTAAATTTTATTAAATTTTGTTAAATTTTATTATATCTCGAAAATTGATAAGAAGTTCAAAATTTTCTTTATTCAAGTAGCTAAATTTTTTTAGTTATACCAGATTGTAGATCTTTTTGTTATCAACTTTGCCGCATTTTGTGCATTCTACATTTTCTCTTTTTTTTTTAAAAAAAAAAAAATGAAAAAATCAATTAATGTTCAAGAAACTTCAGATGTTCGGTAAAAAATAAAATAATCATCATTAATATTAATATATCATTATTAATTATTAACATTAAGATGAATTATCGTCATATTTAATTATTTCAATTAAAAGACTCTCAATTGATATATTAAAACTTGAAAAATATTTACAAGCCAATTTACAAAATTTAAAATTACCATTGGAAGTTCGACAATTTAAATTTGGACAGAGTAATCCAACTTATCTCTTAATTGATGCAAAGTAATTAATTACAATCACAATTATAATTATAAATTTTTTAATAATTTTTAAAGGATTTTTAAAGGATTTTTTTTTATCATATTAATAATTTTATTCATTTTTTATTCAATTATTTAATAAATTGTTATCAATTTCATATAATTTTCTTTATATAAATAGTAAAAACCATTATGTATTAAGAAAGAAACCACCAGGGCAACTTTTATCAACTACAGCTCATGCAGTGGAAAGAGAATTTCGAATATTGGATGCATTAAGTAAAGGAAATACTCAAATTCCAGTTCCTAAGGTTTATTTGTTATGTGAAAATAATGAAATTTTGGGAACTTCATTTTATGTATGTAATTATTTTAATTTATTTTTAATTTATTTTAATTTTTTTTTTTATTTTTATTTTATTTATTTTTATTTTTATTTATTTTGTTTTATTTTATATTATATCATTTTATTTTTTATTTATCTTATTTTTATTTTTATTTTATTTTTATTTTTATATTATTTATTTGATTTAGATTATGGAATTTTTAAAAGGTAGAGTTTTTGAAGATATAAGACTTTTATCACTTCCCCGCGAAGTTCGAAATCAATGGTAAATCTAATCAACAACAACAACAACAACAACAACAACAACAAACATTAAACTATAAATTATTAACTATATTAATCATTAACTATTATTAACTACAAACAAAAAAAAAATTAGTTGGTATTTAGCAATTGAAACGTTAGCCAAACTTCATAAAGTAGATTATATATCCATAGGACTTGAATCTTATGGAAGATCCTCCAAAAATTTTTATTCAAGACAAATTAATTCATTACTTAAGATCACAAAAGTTCAAGCACAAGTTAAAGATGAAAATGGAAATCAAGTTGGACCATTACCTAAACTTGATGAAATAATTGAATGGTTTAAAAGAAATGAAATAAAAGATGAGACGAGTATTGTTCATGGTGATTATAGAGTACGTTAAATTTATTATTATTATTATTATTATTATTATATTCATATTTATTATCATTATTATATTCATATTTATTATCATTATTATATTCATATTTATTATCATTGTTTTTATATTATTTTAATTATCATCATCATTTATTTTATTTATTATTATTATTATTATCAGATAGATAATTTGGTAAGTGAATTAAATGAATTAATTTAATAACATATAAATATATTTAATATCCAACGTATATAATCTAATAATAATATATAATTTAATAATATATCATATAAAATAGATCTTTCATTCAACAGAAACAAAAGTGATTGGAATTATAGATTGGGAATTATCAACGATTGGACATCCATTATCGGATTTAGCAAGCTTATTATTATTATATTATATTAAAGATACTGGACCATTTATAGGATTAAGGGATATTAAGGATTTACCTATTCCAACGGTTAATGAATTAATTAAATTATATTGCGAAAAGGTTAATAGACCTTATCCTATACCTAATTTCGAATTTGCTATTTTATTTGCTTTCTTTAGGGTAATTATTATTTATTTATTATTTATTTATTTATTTATTTATTATTTATTTATTTTATTTATTTATTATTATTTATTTATTTTATTTATTTTATTTATTTTATTTATTGTTACTTATTTATTTATTTATTATTAATTAATTTATTATTAATTATTAATTTATTATTAATTATATTCTATTTATTATTTATTAATTATATTTTATTAATTATATTTTATTAATTATTTATTAATTTATCATTAATCAATTAATTAAGTTGGCAGTAATTGCTCAAGGATTAACTGCTCGAATTTTTCGTAAACAATCAAGTTCCGCTGAAGCTAAATTATATTTAGGATTATTTAAACCAATTATGTATCAAGCGTATGAATTTCTTAATTCAGTTAATAATAATAATAATAATAATAATAATAATAATAATAATGATAAGAAGAGTAAATTGTGATTTTCATTTTGTAAAATTTTTATTTATAAGATATTATAATAAATATACTTATATATATATAAATATATTTAAATATATATTAACAATAAAAGAATTTGAATTTTTAAGATAATGTAAATAATTTTTTAAATCATACAATTAATTTTTATACAAAAAAAAAAAAAAATAAACCTAATTATACAATATAACCAAATAATTATAATAAACTAATTATACAATTCTATTATAATAATGATCATTTTTTTTTAAACGAACCAACCAGCACTCTTCCTATCTTTAAATCCTCTCACCACAATAATCCAAACTATAATTAATATCAAGCCAACGATATAACTTATCAAATAAGATTGAAGTACTAATTTTTTACCTTTCGAAAATAATCCTTTACTACTAACACGTAAATATATAGCAAGTAAACTTCCCATGATTATCACATAAATTAATCCTACCAATGTACCATGTTGAATATTGATCGCTGTAAAAGATAATAAAATTCCATTTAATATCCCACCCAAAAACCATAATGGAACTAAGAAATTGGAATGAATTGCATAATGAAGTTGTTTGCGATATGCGAATAAGTGAGACCACGTGATTAAGATTGCTCCTGCTATTTGTAAATAATTTCCGAACTAATTTATAATTAATTAATTAATTAATAAGAATTGAATAATTTAATAATAATTAATAATAATTTATAATTTATAATTATAATTAATAATCAATAAAATTAAATAATAATAATAATAATAATTGATTGAATATTTACAATATTTTCCAAATTTTCTTGATAATGATCATTATCTTCTATTGCAGGATAATCAGTTGTGATGTTGGAATTTGCATTAATCATATTATCTAAATTCTGATTTGCCATAATTGCTGTTAAACGCATCCCTGATCCTGAAATATAAATTAAAATATTTTATATATTTAATTATAAATTTTAATTAATGCAAATAACACAACACGAACTTTCTATTTTAATGTATCATATAAAATGTATAAAGAATAATAACCTTGTGAATAAATCACGGCTCCAATCAAAAACCATACATTGAGGAATGAACGTTCTAGTATATTAAAAACTGAATAAAAAAAAAATAAATATAAATAATTAATTTTTTAATTACATGAATAATAGAATAATAAAATATTATAGATTGACAATCTATTATATTAGAATCTATTATTATTATGACATATTGTAGGAAAGAGAGAATTTACCAATTGTCGCTTCATTATTAAAATCAGTGAAAACTTCCGCAGATATCAAAATAAAATAATTTACAGGTATTGTTACTATCGGTTCAATAAACCCTAAGATAAATAAATAAATAAATAAATAAATCAAATTAAATTCAATTAATTAAATTCAAAATAAAATAAAATAATTTAATTTAATTTAATTAATAAAAATAATCGAGAGAAAGTGGCTTACTGTAAATATCAGCCCCAATTCCTTGACGAAGCTTGAAGAGAACAGGTATTAACGAGTATAATAAAATCCAACTTGGTGCAATAAGTAATAATATAATAATTCTTTTTTCATAACATTTTTCAAGTAACGGCATTCTTCCCGAACTTGCCATTCCTATAAATACGGAATCTTGACCTTCTTTTTGATCTATTTCTCGAGAAGCTCTGGTATCCGCACTAACATAATTGGCATGGACTTTATTATTTGCCATTTTTATTTTATTTTATTTTAATTATTTGTTTTACTTTAATATTTAATTATTATTAAAATTTAATAATTGATTATTTAGATTATTATTAGTTTCTTTTTTTTTTTGATTTATTTGATTATTCAATTAAGACATTTTTTTTTTTAAAAAAAAGATTAAAAAATGTGTTGAATCATAAAAGGCTTATATAAATAAAGAGAACAAAAGAACATAAAAAATTTATATATCGTTATCATGTAAAAAAAAAAAAAAACGAAACAATGAAGCCAAAGATTATTAATCAGATATAAATGTAATTGATATGATAAATGTGTTACTTTGAGATCGGACTTAACTATCCCTATATCCTTTGTTACATTGGACTTATATAAAATAGAATAAATAGATAATTGATTATCAAGGGTTTTCTATTTTTAACTATCTTTCTTTAAATTATATTTTTAGGTCGTGTTTGCGTCTCTTTCTAAATATATTTAATAGAATAACCTCATTTTTTTTTATTAAATGAATTTACGTTTTTACATATATATACATATTTCCTTAAATAAATTCAAAAGCATAAAAAAGAAGAAAAACAATTATACAAAAACAGGTTATTACCGGAAGTTTACATTTTAGTAACCTTCATTCTATATCACTTTGAGAAGAGTAATTCTTGTTCCCTTTCCCAAAAATAACAAAGTATCATTCTTATATAAATAATTATCATTGATGCAAAGGTTCCATTGGTAAAAAAAAAAAAATAATGATTATATATAGGATAGCTTTCTCTAAGTCAGGGCACAGTACATTCTGAAAGATCGATTTAAAGTAAATAAACTAATCGTACAATGCAATGAATTAGTAAATTAATTTGGAAAGAAGCTTTAGTTTATATTTAAAAACTTCACTTATAAAAGTTAATGTGCTTTTAAAATTAAGATTTGGAACTTTGTAAAAAGATATATGAGAGTTTTTATGTCTCATTATTATTAATACATAATAAACAATAATAAGTGGCTAAATATTTGGATTTTAAAATGATTCCCATTTTTTATTATTTTTATATGTATACTGAAATCATATAAGATCAGGTGACGATTCAATTTATTAATAAAGTAAATACTCGTTTTATTAATTAATTAAAGAAACTAAACTATTCTTCAATTGAAAAATAGAGGATTATATCCACCAAAAATTTCTCTGGGTACCTTTATTTACTTTTTAAAACTTACAAATTTAATTGAATGTGTTACCAACCTCGAAAAATTTTAAATAAAAAAATATATTATTTTCTAATATGAACATGCTTTAGAAATTTCGTATATTAAACTTAAAAATTACATGTTAGAGGAAGTAGAGATGGATTTTTTCGAATAACAAAAACTTTCAAACAAAATCTGTACCAGAAATGTTGAAATATCTAATATGTGGAAGGCATTGTTTTAAAGTTGTTTCAAAGTCAAGAAAATTTTCCTTAGTCCATTCTTCAAGTAAAAGTAGGATTCTTGGCTTTTCCCCATTGAAAAACATATTCCCATTTCTTATTTCTTCCATTTGTAAGTCATCTCGTTTAGTGCTTCTTCAGGAAGAGGAAGAAATTAGGATTCTTTAAAATATTTCAAAGATAATATTAGGATATTTTGCAGTTATATTATTGCAAAATTCTTGAATTACTTTGAATTTTTTCATATGGGTAAAAGCTTATTTAAAGAAACTCCTGAACTAAAAAAAAAAAAACGTTTTAATCTTAACCAATAAGAATGTGATGGGTTTTTTTTTTTACGATAAAATTGAATATATTTTAAAAAAAAAAAAAAATAATTCATTTTAACGTCGTCGGAAGTGAGAAAGGTAACTGAATTTTCTATTTTTTCGAAATATCTAAATTTATATTATAAATTAAAAAAACATATAAATAATATATTAAAATAAAAAAAAAAATAATAAACGATTAATCTAAATGAAATTACATTTTGCTAATTTCATATTATTATTATTTTTTTAAAAATATATATTTTTTTTTGAGAAATAAAATAATTACAAAATTTGCGACATTTATAATTCGATGAATGGTAGCCGAATTAACAAATGATAAATTAAAATATGGTAAAATGAAACGTTACTAAAAGTTTTGTTCAATTAGTAATATTTCTTAAATTATATAAATTAAATAATTTTTTATCTCGTCTTTTTTTTGTTATACCTTTTTAAGTAAATGTATCATTATTTGTTGATCATTATGACAGTTTTATTTATAAAAATTCTATTTAAAATAATATTAATAAAAATAAATTTTTTTTTCGATTTTTATGTTTTTTTTTAATAAAAAAAAATAGAATTTAATTTAATCTTTTTTAAATTTCTTTAATATAATATTATCTTCTTTATCCAAATTAATGCATTCTTTGGATTCTTGGGAATCATAATCTAAAGTTGAGAATGATCGTTTTATTGCTTTATTTTGTATCTCCTTTTCCCAATCAATACATTCTTGTGATTCTTTAGAATCAAAATCATAAGTACTGACACTTGAAGTGGTTGATTCATTAGACTTTAATAAATTAGGATCTAGAAATATAATATTTAGTAATTAATTATTTATTTATTAAAATAATTAAAATAATATGATAAAAATATTACCTTGAGATTTTCCAGTTTTTATATCTTCTAATGAATTATGTAATCCATGAAGAGTATGAATACTTCGGCTAATATAGCAAGATTGTGGATGAGACTCGCTTGAAGATAGAAATTGTTTTGGAGTTCTATTATTTCGTGCGAACGCTTCCGAATAGATACCATACATTGCATCTTTTAATTCTCGAGCAGTTGGTCGTTCAGAAGGGTCACCACTCCAACATTTATACATCAAGCCTGAATAGTCTTCTGGTACCCAATCCATAGAATCAGGGATTTTTGGTCTTATTCCATTACATATGTCAATCATTAAATGGGTATTATGTGCTCGATCATAAAATGGTTGTTTTCTGGTTGCCATTTCATACATAATCCCACCAAAACTATAAATATCTCCCTTTTTTGTGAATTCATTTCCTTGTAAAACTTCGGGTGGAATATATGGAATTGATCCATAAATTTTATTACTTTTGTTATCAGATTTTAATATTAAATCATTTTCTAAACTACATAAACCTAAGTCCGTAATTGATACACCATTTGATTTTGGATATAAACCATTTCCTAAATATTTTATCAAAATATTTCCACTATGTAGGTCACGATGAACAAAATTTTTTTTGTGTAGGTTTCTAAGACCAAATGTCATATATAATAAACTTCTTAACCAGTCTTTGCTCCAAAATCCCATTCGATTCGTTGTTGTTAAAAATTTATGTAGGCTTAGATCATATAATTCCATAACTATAATATAGTTTGATTTTTTGAAATTCCATAACATCGTGTGACTGTGACTTTATCCAACTCCCACTCATTCGCAATAATTAGATTCTTAACCTGAAATATAATAATTTAATTATAATATTTCCAATAATAAAAGTTTATAATAATTTATAATCTAAATAAAAGAAATATACCTCTTTAAGAAATTTAGATATATCATGTCTAGAATCATTTATTTCTTTTAAAGCAACTCTTTTATTTACAAAAGAATATTTCCAAACCTGTTTATTTAAATTCCAATACGATTTAATGCCCATTTTTAATTCAGCAGAATACACAGATCCATATCCACCATCTGCTATGTGCTTGATATCTTGAAAATTATAATATGGTATCCATTGTAATCTATTTCCATAATATCCTTGATAATTTTTTTGAGATTCTTGGACAAATTTATCAACTTCAGCATTCCCACTAGACCAAGTTCCGAATTCTTGAATAAAATGTTCTTTAGTACATAAATCACAAATTTCAGTAGATTGGCCAATGTATTCATTCTTGTAAGAATGACCGGCTGGACAATACTTTTCTTGAGACATAGAAAACAAAGAAATTTATGTTATTGAATATTTTTTTTTTTTTGTTTAAATTATAGAGAAATTAAGTATGTTTTATAGTTGCGATACTCCGTTATTTAAGTAATACGTCATTGATCCACGCATAAATTTCTAGAATGTCTTTATAGAAACAAACATTACTGTATTTTGATGATCTTATCTTCCACAAGACCGTTCTCAAAAATAAACAGAACAGGTTAGAAATTCTATAATTTACACCATCTCTGGTAATGTCATACTACAGTATTATCTTCCTTTTTTTTTTTTGTTTGAGTATATTATCATCTTATTGTAATTGAAATCTCTAAATATTACGTAAAGTTTGGGTTATTAATTTTATTGAATCCTTTATTACATAATTATTTTAATTAATATTAACAGTTGAATCATCGTTGAAAAATCTCGCTTTTGTAAGTCTAGACTTGATATAAATCCTGAAATAAATATGTTAAATATTTCTTTACTAATACATAATAAATGAAAAAAAAAACTACTCCTACAATAAAATCAATATTAATCTAAAAAAAGAATATTTAATTGTTTTTTTTTGTATTTTTCAGAAATATAATCTTTTTTTTTAATTTTCTTAAATTTAATATCATCTTCTTTATCCATTCTTTGAATGATCGTTTTTTTGCACGGTTTTGAATTTCCTTATCAAAATCAATACATTCTTGTGATTCTTTAGAACCAATACTGATATTCGAAATGGATGTTTCATTGGACTTTAATAAATTAGGATCTAAAATTAAGTAATTATTTATTAACCATAATTTTTCAGGTGATCAGAACTATTCACGTGCAATTTTCATATGACACATGAGAATGAATATGGTTTCCGCTCTGCATATAAATACACTGACAAACCCTATTCCTAACCTTTGTGGGCATAGGATAAGAATCTGTATTTCTATGCAGTCATAAAAAATAATATAATTAATCATTTACCTGGCGATTTTCCAGATTTTATATCTACTAATGAATTACGCAATTTATGAAGGGTATGAATACCTCGACTAGTATAACAAGATTGCGGATGAGACTTATTTGAAGATGAAAATAGTTTTAATAATTCTTGTTTTTGAGATTTGATTGCTTTTTCTTGATTTTCATCTGCAATTATAAACTGTTGTAGGATGTCATTAATTATTTCACTATTTCTTAATTTACCTAATAAATTGTAAAATACATTAGATAATTCTTCAGAAGTTGGTCGTTCAGAAGGATTACCACTCCAACATTTATACATTAAGTCCAAATACAATTTTGGAATCCAATTTAACATAACATCAGGAATTTTTGGTCTTACTCCTTTACAACATATATCAATTATTAAATGGGTATCATGTGCTCGATCATAAAACGGTCGTTTTCCAGTAGCTATTTCATACATAATTCCACCAAAACTATAAATATCTCCCTTTTTTGTGAATGCATTACCACGTAATACTTCAGGTGGAATATATGGAATTAATCCATAAACATTATTATTTTTGTTATCAGATTTTAATATTAAATCATTTTCTAAACTACATAAACCTAAGTCCGTAATTAATGCATCATATAAATTTGAACAATATTTTATCAAAATATTTCCACTATGTAAGTCACAATGAACTAAGTTTTCATCATGTAAATAATCAAAGCTAATTGCTATCTTATATAATAAATATATTTTTGATTTCCATCGTAAATTCAAAAAACTTTTTGTTATAAATTTATGTAAACTATCATCATATAAATCCATAACAATAATATAATTTTGAGTGGCAGGATTTTTTGAAAATCCAAAACATCTTGTGATGTACTTCCAATCATTCGCTATCATTAAATTCTTAATCTAAAATATAATAAAAAATAAATTAATTTAATTGTATAATATATCAATAATAATAGTTTATAATGATTTATAATCGAAATAAACGAAACATACCTCTTTAAGAAATTCAGATATATAATGTCTGGAATCATTTATTTCTTTCAAAGCAATTTTCTTATCTTCATAATAATATTTCCAATCCTGTTTAAAAAAATTCCATCTATATTTTAGTCCATTTTTTAATATAGTAGAATACACAGATCCATATCCACCATCTGCTATGTGTTTGATATTTCGAAAATTATCATAAGGTATCCATTGTAATTTTAACTTATATCCATATCCTTGATGGTTTTTTTGGGATTCTTGGATAATTTTATCAATTTCAACATTTCCACTGGACCAAGTTTCGAACTCTTGAATAAAATGTTCTTTAATACATAAATCACAAATTCCAGTATATTTGTCAATGTAATTATTATTATTGTAGGAATGACCAGCCGAACACTTTATTTCGTTTTGATCCATGGGAATTGAAGAACTACGTTATTGAATAGGTAGAAATACGATATTTAAATGTTTCAAATAATTCATTTGATAATCACAATGATTTTCATAATATTTTCCTAAACAATATTGAACTGTAGATTCTTCCTTTTCAGTTTACCTTTAAATACTTTTTTGATAATCTTTGCTCCGATATTTAAGTGACACATAATACCATGGTTTTCTAGAATGTTTTTATAGAAATGAACCATATTACATTGTTCAAATTTACCTTTTTTACTTTTTTTGCAATATTTACAAAAAAAAATAATAATTAGTGTGCGCAATAAATTATATTTATTATCTATCATTGAAATCTTAAAGTTTTAAGAATGATATGCAAGAAATTCTTTTAATAATTCATTCTATAATTTACACCATATAGATAATAAATATTTCGAACGGCAGATGTCAAATTTTTTTTTTTTGTTTTATCTAATTGAAATTAAAAATTATAATTATATTAATTTTATTAAATCTTTATTACATGATCATATTATAATCACAATTATAAACAATGAGCTATCGTTGTCAAAAAAGGAAAGCATATGATCTCGTTTTTTGTAAACAAGTCTACACCTGATACGAATCCTGAAACAAATAATAGTACTTTTCTTTAATAATTCCCTTTTCTCAACCAATGTATTATAATATTGTAAGTAAAGACAAGAAGTAGTTGTTTAATAGGAATAAATAAATAATAATCTATAAATTTAAAATTTATAATTAATTATTTATTAAATAATTATTACCTTGAGATTTTCAAGATTTTATACCTTCTAATGAATTATACAATACATGAAGAATATGAATACTTCGGTTAATATAACAAGATTGTGGATGACTTATACTTGACGATAGAGATGATTTTCTTGAATTATAAACTGTTGAAAAATATTACCAATGTTGCTATTCTTATGTAATTGGAAATACGTGTAATCGTTAAACATTGATGAATGGTACATTTCATTGGCAGTTGGTCACATTATATATCAATTACCAAATGAGTATCATGTGCTCGATCAGAAAACGGTTCTTCCTTTTTTGTGAATGCATATATGAAAGGTTTCTTATCAAAATATTTAAATTAAATTTATTTTTATTTTCCACCATAAATTCTTTGTTAAAAATTTATGCAAGTTATTATCATTATAAATCTAAAACAATAATATAGTTCTGAGTGGAAGGATTTTTTAAAATCCAAAACATCAGAAACGTAACTGTTTTGTTCGAAAAATAAATTTCTATATATTATAAGGTATTTTCAATAATAAAAGTTTATAATAATTTATAATCTAATATACCTCTTTATAGAAATTTAGATATTCATGTCTAAAATCATTTATTTCTTTCAAAGCGATTTTGCTAACTGCGTAATCATATTTCCAATACTGTTTAAAATTCCACCATGATTTATTTGAGATTCTTGGATAATTTCGAAGTTCCCACTAGACCAAGTTTTGAAACTCTTGAGAAATTTTGCGATTATTATAAATTATATCATTGGAAGAATGACCAGCTGGATAATGCATTGCTTTTTCTTTTTTTTAAGACATGAAAAATAAAGAAATATGCGCGTTTACTCCAATATTCCAACAGCTGTAATACTGTATAATGTCATTGGTCTGCATAAATTTCTGGATAGAAAAAATATCGTTTTCAAAAATAAATAATATATAACTTCAAATCAACTATTTCTTCAAATTTATATTAAAAGCGTGTAGATCATTGAAATCTTCGTGTTATTAAAAATGATATGCAAGAAATTCTAATAATTCATTCTATAACTTACACAATCTCTGGTAAAATAGATAATAAAATATTTCATAACGACAGATGTCAAAATGTCATGACATCTTCCTTTTTTTTTTTTTACTTGAATACATTATTTTCTGACTGCAATTAAAATAATTTGAAATTTGATATTTGAAATTTGATATTTAAAATTATATTTGGTTATTGAATCCTTTTCTTACATGATCATAATTACTTTTATTATAATCACAAAATTATTATCGTTATCGTTGAAATTAAAAAAATTTGTAAAAGTCTACACCTGATATAAATCTTGAAATAAATAAGTTAAATAGGATTTCTTTAATAAATAAACGAAATTACTCCTACAACAAAAATAAAATATTAATCTAAAAAAGAAAAGAAAAAAATATTAATATTTAATTGGTTTTTTTTAAAAAATTTTTTTTTTATTTTTTATTTTTAAAAAAAAGATGATAAAATAAATAAAAAAAAAATAGAATTTAATTTAGTCTTTTTAAATTTCTTTAATATAATATTATCTTCGTTATTCAAATTAATGAATTCTTGGGATTCTTCTAAAGTTGAGAATGATCGTTTTATTGCTTGATTATGAATTTCTTTTTCCCAATCAATACATTCATGCGATTCTTTAGAATCAATATCATCTGTACTGAAACTTGAGGTAGTTGATTCATAAGACTTTAATAAATTAGGATCTATAAATGTAAAATTAAGTAATTAATTATTTATTAAAATTAGATAATTAAAATTTTGATAAAGATTACCTTGAAATTTTCCAGATTTTATATGAATACTTCGGCTAATATAGCAAGATTGTAAATGAAATATACTTGACGATAGACATTTTAGTTTTTGATATTTTCTTGATTTTCATCCGCAATTGTAAATGTTGAAAAAATATTACCAATATTACTATTCTTATGAAATTGGGAAATACGGCTGATTTGGCGATTTTGTCACATAAAATTCTTTTTGATATTTTAGACGAATCTCATTAATTATTGTGAATTGTAATACAATAAAATAATCAAGTATCTAGGGTTCCGCAAAAATATTCGAATCCAAATCGATCCGCGGATCGGATCGGATAATATTGTTACGGATCCAGATCCGGATCGAATCCAAAAAAATGAAATCCGATATGGATTCGGATCGATCAAATAAGGATTTGGATTGATCCGAAGGATCTGAATCCAAAAATAGGTTATTACTTTTTCGTTCCCCATTTAAGTGTAACTTTAGAAAATACTTGTAATTAAAATAATCGTTAATCGTTGCTGCATATAAAACTTTTTATTTTAATAAGTAAATATAAAAAATGGTACTAAGTAACTATAAAGATAAGAGAAAATTACATATTATGTAAATATATAATTAAAATTGAAAGAATTCTGAACAGTTAAAGTTAAACGGATTAAAATTTTAAAATGTCAATTATTCACTCGATTTTGATGATATAAGTCTGTTCATTTTATATTATATGCAATTCATTCTTATATTTAAGGTTACTTAGTACCATTTTTGATATGTACTTATAAGATAAAAAGTTTTATATGTGTCAACGATCGACGATTTTATATATCCTAACTTTTTATAAATTCAAAAAGGTAATAAAATCCAAAATTATATATAAAATATTCGAATCCATAAAAAATATTCGAATCCACAAAAATATTCGAATATTTTTATGTATTCGGATTGGATTCGAATACACTAAAAATCGGATTCGGATTTTAAAAAGTTGGATCCGTATATGACGAGCCGGATCGGATTTGAGGAGAATGAATATCGGATAGATCCGAATATTGGTAAAAATCTGATCCGATCTGACTTTACGGAACTATACAAGTATCAATGCTGATCAAAATTGATCATAAATCTGATGATCTAGTTTTTTTTTTTTTCGCACTGTTAAACGGTTTTTTTGAATCAGTTGAAATCGCGTACTTAGATAAAAATATTAAAATTGTTATTCTAATTTATATAAATTATAATAAAAAATAAATATTATCTATTTTTTAGGATATTTAAGTGAAATAGGAATTCTTTTGAACTTGTAGAATATAGATCTTGAAGGTTTTAACACTTAACACATATGTATTTATTATTTAATAGATTTTTAAATGCATTTTTAAATAATCTTAGTTTTATATTATAATTATAATTATAGGTTTTATTAGAGTTATAGAGTACAAATACATATTATGATAATAAAATAATGTATTTTTAATAATTATAAAAATTATAAATACAAGTTAGTTAATTAAAAAATATAAAAATTAAATATAAGTTTGGAACTCTTGGAAATTATTTTCAGAAAAATATTGATGTTAATCCAATAAATAATGACTATTTGTTATTTTCGTTTGTTTCTTTCGTCTATTTTATTTTTTTTATCATATAATATTATGTGGAACAATATCTTTTCTCAGATATAACTTATGTGAAATTAGTGGTCAAATCAGCCCATATGTGATCGTTAAACATGATGAATGGAATATTTCATTTGCAGTTGAATCAAATCCATTATAATATCCGAAATTTTTGGTCTCACTCACAACATATATCAATTATTAAATGGGTATCATGTGCTCGATTAGAAAACGGTTGTTTTCCAGCTGCCATTTCATACATAATTCCTTTTGTGTGAATTCATTTCCTAATAAAACTTCGGGTGGAAACGAGGAGTCATTTTCTTTATTTTTGGGAAACTTTGCTTTCATTCTTTTTTTGGGGATTATATAGAATTGAATTATAAATTTTATTACTCTTATTATCTGATTTTAATATTAAATCATTTTCTAAACCACATAAACCTAAGTCTGAAATTGATGCAAAATATAAATTTGAATAACATGTATTTATCAAAATATTTCCATTATGTAGGTCACGAAGAACTAAATTTTTTGTGTGCAAGTTTATAAGACCATTTGTAGTAAATACATTTTTGGTCTCCACCTTAAATTCCAAAAACTTCTTGCTATATATTTATGTAAGCTATCATCATGTAATTCCATAAAAATGATGTAGTTTTGACTAGAGCGATTTTTTGACATTCTAAAGCATTTTGTGATATAACCCGTATCATTCGCAATCATATTCTTAACCTGAAATATAATAAAAAATAAATTAATTTAACATGTATTGTCTAATATTTTATTACAAGTTATAAGCTAAATAAAAGAAATATGCCTCTTTAAGAAATTTAGATATATAATGTCTGGAATCATTTATTTCTTTTAAAGCAACTCTTTTATTTACAAAAGAATATTCCCAAACCTGTTTATTTAAATTCCAATACGATTTAATGCCTTTTTTAATTCAGCAGAACGCACAGATCCATATCCACCATCTGCTATGTGTTTGATATCTCATATGGTATCCATTGTAACCTATTTCTATAATATTCTTGATGATTTTTTTGAAAATCTTGGACAAATCTATTAACTCCAGCATTCTCACTAGACCAAGTTCTGAACTCTTGAATAAAATGTTTATTACATAAATAACAAATTTCAGTAGATTGGTTAAGGTATTTAGTCTTAACGTAAAAATGACCGGCTGGACAATACTTTTCTTCTTGATGCATGGAAAATAAAGAAATATACAGTATGTTATTGAATCTTTTTTTTGTTGAAATTATAGAGAAAATAAGTATTACTGCATGCCATTGATCCCGCATAAATTTCTAAAATGTCTTTATAGAAACTGTATCTTGACGAAGGTAGCTTCCACATGATCGTTCTCTCAAAATAATTATTTCTTCAAGTTTATTATTAAAAAAAATAACTCAGTGTGTAGAAAATTATATTATCAGTTATCATCAGTTATTATAATCATTGAAATCTTCAAGAAATTATTTTAATAATTCATTCTGTAATTTACATCATCTATGGTAAAAATTGATAATAAAATATTTCGCAACTACAGATATCAAAATGTCATACTAAAGTATTATCTTCCCTTTTTTTTTGTTTGAGTAAATATCATCATCTTATTGCAATTGAAAAATCGCTACATATTACGCAAAATTTGGGACATTAATTCTATTAGATCCTTTTATAACATAATTATTTTTATTATAATCAAAATTATTAACAGTGAGTTGTCGTTTACTATTCAAGAAAAAGGATAATCTTGCCTTACTTTTGTAACAAGTCTACACTTGATATAAATCCTGATATAAATAAGACATTTCTTTAATAATATATAATAAATGAAAATAAAATTACTCCTAATAAATTAATATTAATCTAAAATAGCAAAATAATATTTAATTGTTTTTGTATTTTTCAGAATCTAATCTTCTTTTTAATTTTCTTAAATTTAGTATCACCCTCTTTATCCATTCTTTAAATGATCGTTTTTTTACTTGATTTTGAATTTCCTTTTCGTAATTAATGCATTTTTGTGGTTCTTTAGAATCAATACTTACCCTCGAAATGGATGTTTCATCAGACTTTAATAAATTAGGACCTACACATTTAAAATTAAATAATTATTCATTTATTAATCATGATAAAAATGACAAAAATATTACCTTGAGACTTTCAGATTTTATATCTTATAATAAATTATGCAATCCATGAAGGGTATGTATATTTCGACTAATATAATAAGATTGTGGTACTTCAGGTGGAATATATGGAATTAATCCATAAATTTTATTACTTTTTCTATCAGATTTTAATATTAAATCATTTTCTAAACTACTTCAGTCTGTAATTAATGCATCGCATTAATTTGAAGATGTAAGTAATTACTATCTTATATAATAAATACATTTTTGATTTCCACCTTAAAATCCCGAAACTTTTTGTTATGAATTTATGCAATCTATCATATAAATAGTTTTGAGTGGTGAAAATCCAAAACATCTTGTGATTAAACGATGTCAATCATTTGCGAAAAATTGATTTAATCGCATAAAATATATACAATGCAAAATATTTTCAATAAATATAACTCTTTAAGGAGTTAGATATATCATGTTTAGAATAATTTATTTCTTTCAAAGCAACTTTGCTACATACACAACCATATTCTCAATCCTATTTATTAAAATTCCACTCATATTTTATTTAATTCCATTTTTTAATTTAGCAGAATATACAGATCCATGTCCACCATCTGCTACGAGGACCCGAACAATACATAGATAGGTGACAAAGAACCTACAACTTTTTTTTTATAATAGCTCTAAGCAAAATAAACATGAGATATCAAAAATTTAGCAAAAAATAAAAAATAAAATTATGACTTATAATTAATTTAGAAAATCATTTCGCAGTATAACGTTCCGCAATATATTTAATGTTGTTCTTAGAATCAATATCATAAGATATAAACTCGAATTAGATGTTTCCTTGGATTTTAATAAATTAGATCTGTAAATTCAAAGTTTTTTGTAATTATTTATTCATTAAATTAATATAATTAAAATCATGATAAAACCATACCTTGAGATTTTCCAGATTTTATATCTTCTAATGTATCATGTATCTTTTGAAGATATGAAGAATATAAATACTTTGACTAAATTAACAAGATTGCAGATAAGATATACTTGACGATAGTTTGATTGTTTTTTCTTGATTCTCATCCATTGTTGAGCACAGTCATATACTTCATTATTATGTAATTTACCGCCATTATTATCGAAACAAAATTTAAAAATTGCAATAGACCATTTTGAATTTTGTATTCAAACTCCGCTATTTATTCTCAAAAAAAAATATAGATATAATATTTTAAAAGTAAAATAAGTAAAATAATAAAATGTAATAATAAAAAATACCATAAAAGAAAAAATTTATAAAACAAACCATCCTTAATAAAAGTAATACTAAATAATGCGAAAGAAAATATAAATTAAAGTAATACATGATGTACTCTAAGATGTGATTAATTTGAGTTGGAGGAATTGCATCCATTATAGCATCATATAATTCATCAGCCACATTGGAATTAAGTAACTAAAAAAATACGATAAGATACAATAAAATAAATGAAATAAAATTACAAAATCAAAATCTACAAATCTTAATGGCTAGAACTCATTATTTGTAATATATATAAAAAATTGAGATATTTTATTTGATAATTGCAATCTTTATACTTAGTTTTAAGATTTTATAATATTAAAAAATTAATCC
>CAJVPK010000832.1:0-20736 GCA_910592015.1 Diversispora eburnea | reverse complement strand
TTAACAAAAATATATTATATAATAGCTCTGGTTTAGGGGAATCTAATAAAAAAAAGTTTGTGCAAATTAGATCACTCGTTGTGGTACAATTAGCATTTTAATTTTAGTAATTTTTTAAAAATTTTCAACTGTCCGGTGATTTTTGATCACCCACTGTACAGTTTATCGTCATACTGTAGTTTTATTTATGATGCATCAAAAAAAATACCTATTTTGTCACATGAAATTTGATATATCAATAAAAATAACCATAAATATATCAAAAACGATACCTTTGCGTACACATCAGGGATAAACATTGTCGCGTGCAGGATTTCGATAGAACACAACACGTGATGCTATAACATTTGCAATTTTGATTTATTAAAATACAATAAAGTACAATAGTTACAAGAAAATTTTTTTATTAAATATGGAATCTTTTGAATTGAGATAAATGAATTGGTGGTAAAAATTTGCTTGCAATTGGAGGTAAATATTTTACTTGTAAGTAATACTTTAGGATGAGTGTATTCTTTCAAAATGGATTATTGAAAAAAATGAATTTATTTTTATTTCTCAACAACATCTTCCTCGTCATTTTCTAAATCATCAACATCATCAATAACTTCTTCTACATCAAAAGTATTCTGAGGAACTGCATATAAGCGAATTACCGGCTACATTAATTAATTAATTAATTAATTAATTAATAATATTGTTGTTGTTATTATTTAAATAAATAAATAAATAAAACAAAAAAAAATCAAATGATATAAATTACCTTATTTGGATCTTTAATTAGTACATATCTACCTTCCGGCAATTTCATACAAATATCAATAATGGTTCTAACAATTCCCCACCCATTAGATACCGACAAATTCATTTGGGCAGCAAATTCACGTGGTTTAGAAGACTGAGTACCCAAAATTACGTGTCGATTATTATCTTTGGGATTAACCCGAGATACATATCTAAATATGTAAAATACCATTAGTATATTAATTACATCAAAGTCATAATAAATTATAATATTCCAACCACCATCAACATAATAATAATTCATAATAACACAATACCCTAATTTCATTTGATCCGCACCCGCTAATATACTTTGTACAGCCCATCGAGCTAATTTAAAACTATTATTTTTCATTTCGGTTGCTACGACCGCACCACGTTGAGTATCTAATTTATGTCTCCAATCTAATGATCCTCCGGAACCTTGAGCTCGAGAATCGAACTCATTTAAAGCTTTGATCGTAAGGAATGAATTACCATTGGGTTGTTCAACCACTGAATCCAGTTGAGTACGAACGATCATTGTCACATTTTCTTCTTCATTTATACTCAGATCAAATCTACGATAACGATATGCGCAAGGTGCCATGTATTCTATTTCTTCGGTTGAATTAACAAATGGATTTGGTTTCTCAAATTCATGTCTTTTTGTCTATCATCATCATCATCATCAAAAAAAAAAAAATAAAATAAATAAAATAAAATAAAATAAAAAACATACAACAATTTAATTATTTTGATTATTTTGAATTATTATCGAGGTCTTTTCACAATACCTCATTTACTACTTGCATAGCAAAAAAATGATTAATATCTGTTGCCTCCAATGAAAGAGCATTGGGGGAATTTATATTATCTTTATCTGCACTTTCAATAGGCGGATCGGCGGCATTCTCGTTTACGGTGATGTAATCTACATATTAAAATTAAATAGCATTAATATAATGAATTATTTACAAAACAATATATATATATATATAATTTGTTCTCACCATATACACCATTACTTCGTTTATCAAAGAAAAGTTTATTTCCCATACGATTAATTACAATATCCCAAGGATACACTGACCTAGGGGAACACATCAATAAACTTAAAATCGTATCCGTGGCAAAAACTACTGCTTCATCATCTCTTGAAAGCTTTTTAAAAAATTTCAATAGTATTAATAGTTACAAAATTATCAAAATGGATATAATAAAAGTAATATGATTATTGTTAATTTATCATAATAATAATAATATAAATGCACATATATATATATATATACATTTTTATATATATATTCAACTCACTTGTTTGATAATAGGATCTTTAGATGTAGAAATAAAATATCGAACACGTTCACTGGGAAGTAAAGGTTTTTCAGTTTTGGCGGGGATGCGATCATAAGACTTATCGTAATGATAAAGAAATCCATGCGAAGAACTTGAATTTAGAAAAAAAAAAAGTTCTTTTTTTTTATTTATAAAATCAGAAGAAAAATTATATAGAAATCATGTAAATAAATAAGTCAACATACACATCATCTCCATCATCTACTTCTAAATTAAGTTTAGATAATCGATTAAATTCAATTTCTTCAAGTACTTTCCATTCTGGACCAACATTTACTGAAGCATCTCGCGTCCGCTGAGGCTAAAAGAATATATAAAAAATCTAATCAATCATCAAAATAATAATAATAATAATAATAATAATAATAATAATAATAATAATAATAATTAAATCTTTTTCCTGACATTATTATTTTTATTTCCAGGCATATTACGATTATTTGTTCCAAGTCTTTGATATTGATTATTTCTTTGTTGACGTTGCTGGTTACGAATACCTCCACGATTCTACAAACAATTAAAAAAAAAAAATTAAAATTATAAGAATTTTCTCTGTGTGTTGTGGAATTTTCAATCCATCTATTATTATTACAAACCTTGTTACTCCCTGGAGTTCTATATGAAGCTTTCTTTTGTGCAGGTGATCGATTATCAACTACAGAAAATGTTGCTTCATCTTCGGCGTGGGTATAAGAAAAGGCACTAGATGCTCCGTGACCATATGCTGTATACTGATCTATTTTTTTTTTTTTTAAGAAAAAAAAATAATAATTAAAATTATTATTAATCTATAGTGATACCAGTCGAACATTTTTTTTTTTTTAAAAAAAAAAGGCATACGTTACCACGATAACGATAATTTTGTCTTTGCCTTCCGGTTGCTTCTTTTTCTTTTTGTTCTGGAGTTGTCCAATCCGCAATTCTTCCTAATTTATCCGCTTTACTATATGGAGCATATGGAATATCTCTAAATTTTTCTGGTAACATTGCCGGAGAAGGACCCCAACCATTTTCGTTGTCAATTATTTCTGGAAGTTGGAAGTTCATGATTTCACTTTCGAAATACTTTATTCTTATTCTACAAGTAGATTATCGATTATTTTCAGGAATCACGGGACATATATTTTATTATTTAAGAAATAAAATTTGTTGGTAGGAATAAGTAGTAGTAATAATAGTGAATAGTGAAAAATAAGCGATAATAAAGAATTATTTAGTTAAAGAATAATTCTTTAATATCATTTATTCTTTATTATCAACTTATCCGTTACTACTACTTTACTCTACTACTACTTGTTCGTTACCAATTTCATTTTTTAGTATAAAGAATAGTTAAAAAATTGGTTAAATCTTTTTTTATGAAATAAATAAAGTAAATATCCCGTGATTCCTAATATTAGTAAAAAAATTAATCATCGATTTATAATACTATTGATAATACTATTAATGAGATTAAAGTTTTTTTCAAAGTTTTTCATCAGAACACCACGACCTAATTATCATTCAAACATCCCAAAAAGAAGATAAATTATCATCATAATATTAATAATAATTATAGTAATAATAATGTTATCATGTTTTTAATACAGTCAAAAGAAGATTATTTAGTAAATAATTTAATCGCGTGACAGACTTTTATTGACTTGACAAAATTATAATAAAGAAAATTACAGATATATGTAAAATAAAATTTAGTGTTTAACATTTTTGCTTAGAGGCCGAAAGATGGTTAATATAATAAAATATTGAGTTTTTTAAGGTTTTAAAATTATTTATTATTTTTTTTTTTTTTGAAATCTCTCTCTCTAATTTAGCAATTCCTGTGAATTAGCTGATACGATGTCTCGTGATTCCTAATATTAGTAAAGAAATAATCATCAATAATCTACTATTGATAATACTATGAAATCGATTAATGTTCCTTCAAAGTTTTTCGTCAGTCGTCGAACACCAACATCACCACAATCTAATTATTATTATTATTATTCTTCATTTAATACATTCGATAATATAATAATTAATAAAAGTAATATAAATAGTCTTTCGTTTCCGACATTTTCAATACCACTGTTATTTTCACATTCCACACATTTCACACATCCCAAAAAGAAGATAAATTATAATCAAAATATTAATAGTAATTATAGTAATAATAATAATTATTATAGTAGTAATAATAATAATGTTGTCAATAATAATGTCAATATAGTCAAAAGGAGATTATTTAGTGAAACGTCGATAATAAAGTCACCGACTTTATTTGATACCAGTCAACTTGTACAAAAATTAGAAGCGGAAGGGTTCACTCGACAGCAAAGTGAAGCGATAATGAATTCTTTGGCGGAAGTTATAAGTGAAAGGTAAATTGATTAAAGTTAAAAAAAAAATTTTGGTGATTTTCTTTTTTTAATTTTTAATTTTTTAAATTTCTAACTTTTAAATTTGCGTTGATTATTATTATTAATGTTAATTATTAATTATAAATGTTAATCATTAATTATAAATGTTAATTATCAATTATAAATGTTAATTATTAATTATTAATGTTAATTATTATCATTATTATAATGATAAAGTATGCAAAATTTAACCAGAAATATGGTAACTAAATCTGAGCAAGAAAAAGTAGGTATTATTATTATATCATTTATCAACATCAAATTATTATAATTTATTATTAATTCTTATTATCATATTGTTTAAATGGTTAGGCGATTTATACATCAAAGGTAGATTTCGCTCAACTTAAATCCGAAATTCAAATGTTAGAAAAGAATGATTTTTCCATGTTAAAATCTGATAATGAAAGGTTATTAAGTGAAATTGAAAAACTTAAACAAAAGTTGGGGGATGAAATCAAACGAACCCAAGCTAGTACGAGGTTAGATATCAGTTTGGATAAAGGTCGAATAAGAGATGAGGCGAGTATTTTAGAAATGAAATTAAAAGAAACTGATACCAAGATTGAAAGTGAAATCAGTAATATGAGAACTCAAATGGAAGCTATTAAGTTCCAGATTTTACAATATATGATTGGTTAATATTATTTTATTATTCTCTGATCTATTTATTATTTATTATCTATTAATTAATTGATATTATATATTAATAGGTACATTGACTGGAGCTGGAGCATTAATTTTAGGTAAATTAATAACATTATTTATTATTATCATTATCATCATCATCATCATCATTATTATTATTATTATTATTTATTATTTATTGTTATCATTATTATTATTATTTAATATTAATATTATTTAATATTAATATTAATTATTTCTTCCAAATAGCATATATGCGAATGTTTCGATAATAAATTCCCGTAATATTTGATATATTTTATAAATACATACATACATACATACATGTATATACACCAAATACACCACGTTAATGATTTTTTATAATATATATATTTACACACATATAACAGATAATGAGTTGTTTAATAATAAAATTCAAATAATTATTCAATAATTATTCAAAAATAATTCTTTAATTCAATGAAATTTAAAGATAAGGGAAAAGTTTAATAAGAAAAAAAAGCAATAATAAAACAAGAAGAAAAAAAAAGGTAGATAAGATATTTAAATCTGATATCAATGCTATATACTTTATAATATATATATATTTGGAATATATTTTTTATGCTATATATTTTTATGCTATTATTTTTATGCTATATATATATATATATATTATATTTACGCTATATATATATTATTATGCTATATACTATTTTATGCTACTTTATGCTACTTTATACTACTATTACTTCATACTATAGATAGATAGATAGATTGATATTTGAGTATAAATGAATTAAGTCAATTGAAGGATTCCACAACAAACAAAGAATGGAGTATAATTAAATAAATAAGTATTATCACCATAGTTACTCATACGATTAACAGGGTTTTGTAATTTTTTTGCTGAATTTTTAGCAATTAAACCAGTTAATAACATGAATGATTCGAATGATTCAATTTCAGCGGTATCCCTTAATTCATCATTTACGGATGCTAATGATCTTTGAGATGATGATTTTTGAGATATAGCCACCCCTAATTTCTCCGTTGTGGTGATGGTTGGTAATTGATAAGGATGATGATGATTATTATTATTATTATTATTATTATTATCATCATTATTAGCCTTAAGAACTTCTTGAATAATTAATCTACCATTCAAATCAATAGTTATAGTATTGGATTTATCATCAAATTCTGCAACCTTTCTACCTAATTCACTTAATCCTTCAGTACAATAAATATTTCCACCATTTCCATATAATTTCCATAAAAATACTCTCCCATTCCAAGTACACGCGTAACCTTTAACTTGTCTATTATATTTGATAAGAGTTTTTTGTGGTCTAAGATTATTCTTCTTATCCTTATTCTGACCATTCAAACTATTTCTACTATTATATTTAATAACATTATTAACACATTCCCAATTAGCGGTTGGTGTTATTTTTGGTTCATTAGGTTCGGAATTCTCATCTGAACTAATTACTTTTGCATCCCATAAAATATCCGAAGTTTGTTTACTTATAATTGATACATGAGGATTATTTGATGATGGAGTGAGAAGATGATATTTTTGAATTTTTGAAGGTTGTTGATAAACATTTATTGATCCATTATCATTTCTAATATATGTATAATTTACACTAAATGATTTATCTAATGGTAAAGTATTAGATGTGGTGGAACGACGAAAGAAACGTGATGAACGTTGTTGTTGCTGTGGTGTTGGTGAGGGTGATGATGGTCGTTGTTGTTGTTGACCCATTTGTCGTTGTGGTGTTGGTTGTTGTTGTTGTTGCTGTGAAAAATAATTGTAATGAGGATCAAAATTATTGGGAGGATTATTAGGTGGAGTAGCGGGTGAAGTATATGAAATATTTTGATTATTATGATTATTATGATTATTATGATTATTATGATTATTAGACATTTTGTATATTAATTATATAAATATATGATTAAGGAATAATAAATAGTATAAGGTTTATATTATGTAATAAATTTACAAGAAAAATATTTAAGCAAAAATATATATATATATATATATATATATATTTATTTATTTAAAAATAATCGATATTTCAAAATATGATGATTTCGCCTCAAGAAATGATGTATATATATAGATAGATATATATTAAATCAAATTCGCAGAAGAAATTGAGAATAGTTGAGAAGAGAATACAAAATTTTTATTTATTTATTTTAAGGGGGTACATTTATGTATGTTGGAGTATGTTGAAAAATGATTTGTGTAAGGATCAGGGTAAAAATACGGTAATGCCTTTTTAATTGTTTAAAAAATCTGGTTTTTTAACATTAGAAACAAAAGAATCATTCGAAACATTGGGAATATTTAAAAATTAATTTAAATTTGGTTAATTAAAATTATTTTTTATTAAAAAAAAAAGGGATTTAATATCATTTTGTAATTTCTTTTATTTTCTATAAATATTTTTCATAATTTATTAGTCATTTCATAATAATATATTCATTATTCTTTTTTCGCCTTTAGATAATCGTTAAAAAATATGTTACTGTATAATAATAATATAGAATTTATAGACCATTTATGTAATCTATTTTATGGATAAAACCGTCAATGATGATGTATAAAACCCGCACCATATAAAACTGTTTAATGTTGTATTCCAGATAAATAACTGTTATAAGAATATAAGTATACCCCCCACTGTACAATACACAAAAAAAAATAATTCTAAAATCCAATGATGTTGTCAATTCCTTTTTTGTCTTTTTATTTATTATTTATTATTTTAATGATTTTTTAATTATTTAAAATTTTCCCTCATAAATTTTTATCTTTCATTTCCTTTTTTTTCGTCATTATTTATTATTTATATTTAATTATTCAAACAAAATTCGAATAGATATATTAATCATTAAAGATTCTATTTTCAATAGGTCATTTAATTAATTAATTAAATTTTAATAATACCAGATCAAATAATACCTTCTAAATTTAAAGGAAATTATTATGACCCGAAATTTAATACGAAATTTAAATATGAAATTTAATACGAAAATTTTAATATCATTTTTATAATAATTTTTTTTTTTTTTAATATTTTTAATAAATTAAATCAAGTTAATTGATGCATGTTGTAAATATAATATATAGAAAGATATTATATTGGAGAGAGATATATAAAAGATATATATAAAGAAATTTGTGGTAGAAGGTAAAGAAGGTAAATAAGGCAAAGATAGTAAATGAGCCGAATTTAACACGTATTGTTTTTTTTTCGATTGATTAAACGACGGGAATTTGACTGGATCGCAGAATTGCAATACGACAATATTGAGCACAATGGGTGCATGTAAATTTTATTCACATTTATTCATATTATTATTTTTTTAATTCTAGTATGAAAAATCTCATTACGGGAAGGATCTCTGCATATTTTGTTTTAAGGTATGACGATAAACTATATTTGTTTATTTATGTTATTTATGTTATTAATGTTATTTATGTTATTTATGTTATTTATGTTATTTATGCAAAAAATACCCAGATTTAATAAGATGAAACTCTCTCTCCGCTTGTATTGCTTGTATTTGCCTATAAGCTTATTTATTATGCACATTAAGCATTAAATATTTGAACTATATAAAGTAAAAATTTGAAACAGTTTACATAAATATAATAATAAACGTAATATAAATAAAATTTTTGAAACAAGTTTACTAATGAACCGTAATATAAATAAATTTTTTTTTTTGAAACGTTTATGTAAATAAATATAATAACTAATATAAATAAATATAAAAAAGTATTATAAGAATATAGAATATGATGATAATAATAATCATAATCGTCATCGAACTTCGATCAAAAAATCATTTGTATATTAGAAAAAAAAAATAAATCTTTTTTTTTTACGTGTTATAAATTCGTTCTTTGTTGTTATTGCATGCAAATATAATTCAAGTATTTCGAAAAAAAAATTTTTAAGGTTCATGTTATTGCATTAATGAAGAAAAATGATGATAAGGTTGGTGTCAAGTCGAATAATAATTGAAACCAATTTTAGAACTGTGAAAGGATTGATTGAATAAAATTTTGTTATATACATGTACAGTATATATTTTCGCGAAATTTTAAATATAGAATATATAGAATAAACGTATACATAGAAAACATAGATTTATTTTTATCTTAGATATTTTCAATCTTTGTAATACATAGAATTAAATAGAGAATTAGAAAGCTTTCATCACAAAATATTGTATATGGATGTATATAGTTCATAAAAAGTAACGAACGTTATATTTAATTATATCAATATTTTTCTCATCAGCCCTTAGTAATTAAGGTAATTAAGGAAAATGATCATTTATTTGCTTCAATACAATTCATTATTATAAATGATTCTTACTAACAGAGAACCAGTGTTTATTGAAAATTAATAATAATAAAATAACATGACTATTTAGCATGTATTTTTTCTTTAAAAAAAAATACCTCCTGATAAAATTGTAACCGCAGATTTTTTTTACCCCAATTTTTTACCCCAATTTTTTAATTTTTTTTTTTATTTTTTCATTACGTGACGTGGTGTAAAACCAAATTTATCATTATCTAATTTACTGAGTGAATTTTCGCAAATGAAAGTTTTTATCTTCCATTTTGAACCTATTATTACATAAACGGGTATATATATATAAAACATATAGATGGACATATATGTTATGATTAAAAATTTATATGAAAAAAAAACGTGATAAACGTGATAATAATAAAAAAAAATAAATGAATAAAGTGAATCAATAAATAAATAAACAAATATACACCAATAGCTTCTTCAAACATTTGAAGAATTTCGTTTAATGTCTCAGTTGAACCAGATACTCTAATCGCAGCATTCGAGTGATTTAAATAATTCTATGGTACATTTACCAATATTCACTAAAAGAAGTGGAGTGTACCTTTGGAATTGCCATCCACGTAAAATTGAACTATCTTATTCTTAAGATCAAACCCCAAATAATTCCGATAAGAATGTATGTATATACTTTTTTCTGGTTCTTCCCGAATTCGAAATTAACAGACGATCACCACGTCTTAATAATAATAATAATAATAATAAATAATTAATTAAATATTAAATAGGAAAGAAATTTTAATAAAATTATTACAATCAAAATACAAAAAGATATTAAAAGAAGTAAAAAAAGTACGCATATTCAAATTTTGATGGAATAATCTCTTCACACCAACTTCTTTTTGCAACTTTCACCAATGGGAATTGAACACTATAAAAATCGCTACACGCTCGGAATTAAGGTACTTAAGATCACATCAGTTCCCTTGAGTGCTTTAATCAAATCATTCTTTTTATTATAATCCAAGTACTGTAAAGCTAATAATTCGGATTTCTCATTTTTACTTTCGGGTTTTAATTTTATATGATCCATCATTTAAAAAAGCTTCAGCGAACAGATAACCCAGATTACCCGTGGCTCTGGTAATAACTACAATTTTCGAATGTTGTTGTCAACGGTAGGTGAATTGATAGACGGTAAATTGATATTGTTAACGATCTATGTTTGATATATTTGATATATTGTTAATATATTTCTTTAACTTTGGGCTTCCATTTCTTTGATACCTTAGACCTTACATTTTTACTTTTAAAGAAAATTAATCGGAAAAAAAAAGATTTCTTCCCACGAATTTTCCAAATGAGTATCAAAATAATGATCTATTTTTAACGAGTATCACATGACATGCCGTCGAAATTCAAAGGGTGTAACTTCCTTTTTTGAATTTCGAGGCGCACATAACAGAGTTAACAAAATCGGTCATCAAATATATTTCGAGGCGCAATATTCTAAGCCTAATCCAAACGAATATCAAATAATGGTGAATATCAAATAATGGTGAATCTCGCGCAATGAAACTTTCTCATTTCGGTGAATAACTTTTATAATGATACTATTTTTGGAACTGCGAAAGGATGGTTGATTTTTTTTCTTTGTTAGACATAGAATATATAGAAGAATCTTTAGAAAGTTGAACTTTTCATCATCACAAAATATTCTATATGGTGTATATAGTTCACAAAAGTAATGAAAAGGAAAATGATCATTTATTTGTTTAAATACAATTCATTTATTATAAATAATTCTTACTAAAATAGAACAGAATTTATTCAAAAATAATAATAATGGTTACAAGACTAATTTAATCTTTTACTCCAAATTTGTACCACATTTTTTTATCTGCTATTGTGCATTTTTTACCATGGTGTTAATTTGTTCGGTAAGAGAACGAGGAGTAAAACTAAATTTATCATTATCCAATTTACTAAGTGTACCATTTTCGAGAATGAAAACTCTAAAATCATCGACGATTGATGGAATTGGTTCGATTTGGTTACGGAATCGATGTCGAACTTCCTTATCTTCAGCAATTTTCCATTTTGAACCTGAAATAATTATCATTACACAAAACGTGTATATATTTTATGATTAAAAATTTATATAAAAAGTGAAAAAAAACGGGATAACAACAAATAAATGAATAAATGAAACAAATACACACCAGTAGCTTCTTCAAACTTTTGAAGAATTTCCTTTATTGTAAAAGTTGAACCGGCTACTCTAATGGTAGCATTACGAGCTTCAGGTAATTTAAGTGATTCGACGGTATATTTACCAATATCCGCTAAAGAAGTGGAGTGTATCTTTGGATCGCCGTCCACGTAAAATGTAACTGTCTTATTCTTAAGATCAAATCCTAACATTTCAATAAATTCTTGGAATATTCCAGTAAAGATGTACGTATATTCTATTCCGTTTTTTTCTAGTTCTTCCCGAAATTGGATTTTGCTATTAATAAACGGATGAGCACCAGGCCTTCAATAATAACAATAATAATAATGATGATAATAATAATAGGAAAGAAATTTAATAAAGACATTTGATATTCATTTCAATTAAAATAAAAAGATATTAAATAAAAGAAATAAAAAAAAAAAAACGTACGTATATTCACCACCAAATTCCGATGGAATAAATCTCTTCACACCGGCTTCTTTAGCAGCGTTCAACAATGGTATTTGAATAGTACAAAAATCGATATGCGCCTTATTGGGAGCTAAGGTACTTACAATCACATCAGTTCCCTTGAGTGCTTTAACCAAATCATCCTTTTGAGTATAATCAACATAGACAATTTCGGCTCCTTTCGAAGCTAATAATTCGGCTCTCTCATTTTTATTTTCAGGTTTCTGACGAAGAATCTTAATTTTATATGATCCATCATTTAAAAAAGCTTCAGCGATCGGATAACCCAGTTTACCCGTGGCTCCGGCAATAGCTACAGTTTTGAATGTTGTTGTCATGGTGATTGATGGTAAAATTGAGAATATTAATGATATGTATTTGATAAAATTTGATATTATATATTTCTTTGACGTTGAGATTCCATTTTGTTGATACTGTGACCTTATATTTATAAGAAAATATTTCGATGATCAATAATTACAAATCGTAAAATGAATTATTACAAATCATTACTTTATTACAAATGGGTTAACTTTATTACAAAGCATTGCTTTTCCGATTGATTTCTTTCCACACGAAATTTTAAAACCTAATCTAAATGGAAACCAAATGAATATCGGATCATTTTCACCCATTTTCCCTCCTATTAAAGACATAATATATATCTTTATATGAAACTTTTTTTTTTTCATTTCCAGCATACTAATGATCATCAACTTACTAATTGACCAAATTTGTTAATAAATCCTTTAGTTACGTTACTATGGTACCAAAGTCGTGACGAGAACGTTTGTTATAAGAAATGCAGTATGAATAGTAATACGCAGTTCCGCAGTAAAATAGTAAAATAGTTTACCTGTAACACTTAGAAATTTTAAGCAATATAACTATCATCAATGTTTTAATAAACAAAGTTTTTATACAATATTTTTATAACATTATAACTTATTTGGCGGAAAAATGATGATAACTGATTTGTCATCAATGTTTTAATAAGGGATAAATGCGTAATCGGTACAATCAGTATAATCTAATTTATCAAAAAATGATTTTAAGTTACCAGTTACACATGTACACACGGAAAAATATTACAAATAATTAATAATAATCATGATAAATTTGTAACCAACGAAATTCTGCTATTATGCGTTTTTTCACCATGGTGTTAACTCGTTCGGTAAGGGGACAAGGAGTAAAACTAATTAATTGTATAACTCTATTATTATGAAGCTTACCAAAACAAAAAAAAAAAAAAACTAAAATACTTTATCCCTTAAGGGTACAGTATAGTATTTGAACAATTAGTATTATGTATTATGTAGTATAGAATAAAAAATTGTCTGATCATATTAATAATAAAGATAATTAATAAGATAATGATTAATAATAGCAATAATAATTAATAAGGTATTGATGATTAATCCGCGGATTGAAGGAACAGTTGATGTACAGCCGAACTGTTAAGTTCTCAAGTTTAGGCAAAAAGTCTTGAACTACCTTTGCATGCTCTGGCTTTTTTTCACGTGTCACCAGAACTTGCATTACTAAATATTCAAGTGTTATTACTTCAGCAAGTTCTTTGAAGATGCTCCAGTTCTAAAACTTTAACATGGATCTTCAAAAACTAAATCATGAACGGAATAATTTTGTTGTTTGTAGCTTATTATCATCCTTTTAAGTATAATCCACATAGACAATTTCGGCTCCTTTAGAAGCAAATAATTCTGATTTCTCACTTTTACTTTTGGGTTTCTTAATTTTATATGATCTATCATTTAAAAAGGCTTCAGCGATAGGATAACCAACGTTACCGTGGATTTATCCCTCGACCTTCTGCAGACTGTTAGACGCTTGTTTCTGGACAACGATCGCATTCCGCTTTAATGTTTATGGTATTCTTGTTGATTGATTTTAGATGTTTTCATATAACTTACATTTTATATATTTTTCGGGAGAAATAACAATTTAAATAATTTCATCACTCTTTTTTTTCAATGTTTTAATAATTTAATTCATCGTTATAAAATTTGTGTAATTAAAAAAAAGAAATTCGAGTTGACGTACAATGGAAAATATTTCAATCGTTTAAAGTTTGAATTTCTTCCCGAATTTTAAACCTTTTTTTATATCATCAATTACAATAACAAAAAAAAAAAATCAATAAAAACAATAATAACTACGATATATTTGTTCATTAATATTATCAAAGAATAAAAAATGAAAAATAATTCTTTACATATTGTATTTTCACAAAATTTTATATACATAATAGAATACACAGAATACATAGAATAACCTTTAGTTCAACCTTTCATTATCACATAAATATTGTATAGTTCACAAAAGTAACGAACAATATTAATATATCAATTTTCGCATTAGTAATTAAAGAACAATGATGTTCATTTATTTGTTTCATACTGACAGAGAACAGTGTTTATTGAAAAAAATGATAATAATTACAATAATAATTACATGACTAATTTAACATGTAATTTAATCATGATAAAATTGTAACCAACAAACCCAAATTTTTACCCCGAACTCTTTATCTACTATGTATTTTTTACTTTCACTTTCACTACGGTATTAAAATATTCGGAAAGAGGACTAGGAGTAAAACTAAATTTATCATTATCCAATTTACTGAGTGTACCATTTTCACAAATGAAGGCTTTTAAATCATCGGTGACTGTACCATTTTCGCAAACGAAAGCTTTTAAATCGGCACTTGATGGGATTTGGCTACGGAATCGATGTCGAACTTCTCTATCTTCAACAACTTTCCATTTTGAACCTGAAATAATCATTATTACAAATATATGTGTTATGATAAAAAAGAAACGAGAGAAACGGTAATAACAAATAAATGAATGAATAAATAAATAAAATAAATAAATAAATAAATACCAGTAACTTCTTCAAACATTTGAAGAATTTCGTTAAATGTCTCAGTTGAACCAGCTACTCTAATGGTAGCATTACGAGCTTCGGGTAATTTAAGTGATTCGACGGTATATTTACCAATATCCGCTAAAGAAGTGGAGTGTATCTTTGAATTGCCATCCACGTAAAATTTAGCTGTCTTATTCTTAAGATCAAATCCTAACATTTCAACAAACTCTTGGAATATTCCAGTAAAGATGTACGTATATTCCATTCCACTTTTTTCTAGTTCTTCCCGAATTTGGAGTTTGCTATCAAAAAACGGATGAGTATGACCAGGCCTTCAATAATAATAATACAGTAATTGTAATAATAATAACAATAATAAATAGGAAAGAAATTTAATAAAGACATTTGACATTCATTTCAATTAAAATAAAATGATATTAACAAAAGAAGTAAAAAAAACGTACGTATATTCACCACCAAATTCCGATGGAATAAATCTCTTCACACCAACTTCTTTAGCAGCTTCCAACAATGGTAATTGAATATTATAAAAATCGCCACTCGTCTTTTTGAATCTTATGGCTTTTACAGCACTTACGATAACATCAGTTCCCTTGAGTGCTTTAACCAAATCATCCTTTTGAGTATAATCCACATAGACAATTTCGGCTCCTTTAGAAGCTAATAATTCGGCTCTCTCATTTTTATTTTCGGGTTTCTTACGAAAAATCTTAATTTTATATGATCCATCATTTAAAAAAGCTTCAGCGATCGGATAACCCACATTACCCGTGGCTCCGGCAATAACTACAGTTTCAAATCTTGAAACTGTCATGTTGATTAACGATATATATATTTGATATATATTTCTTTGAGATTCAGTTTTGTTGACATCTATTATACTTTTAATAAATGATGGATGATTAATTACATCTTCCCACGAAATTCCAAACCTAATCCAAAAAAAAACCAAACGATTATCACAATTATAGATGGCGCCGAAATTAGGCTGGAATTACGACATTACGGCATGTCTAAATGCCGAAATATTATATTCTGATTTTACTAAAGATAAACAATCGTGTATTTATGGTTCTGAATATTATTATCGTTATGAAAAATCCATTAGAACAACAAATGAAGGATTTTCTATTGTTAATTATGAAGTATTTAAGATTGTTATAATAATTTCAAATTCCAAATGTGAAATGAATATTTCATTATTTTATATGTATCAACATTTAAATGATAATAAATCTATTTTATAATAAAGTCTTGGTATTTTTGATGATTTATTAGAATTCTCGCATTATAGTCAAAATTTAAATTTATGATTTCGTTCTAAAAAAGTTTCATGAGATGAAGAGTCACAAGAAACGGAGGTCGGTTTGCTTAAATAGATAAAACAATAATTGTAATAGCAATCATAATAAAATCATTGTTAAATAATTATTATTAAATAATAAATTATATTTTTTATTCTAATAATAATGCGCATACCATAGAGATTATAATATTATACAAACGGCGCATATAAAATAATTGCAAACATATATAGGCAATAATGATTTTATTTAATATTCTCCTAAATCATTATTCCAAATCATTATCCTAAATGAATTATCAAAATTTTTTTATCATTAACATCATTAAAAAAAAAAATAAATAAAAATCTTTACGTCATCGGTAGTTAACTTTAATATGAATAAAATAATATTGTATTGTTTCAAAATATATCAAAGAATAAAAAATGATAAATTTAAGGTACTATTTTTGGAACTGCGAAAAGGTGATTAATTTTTTCTTTTAGTAATTGAATGGAATTTTATTGTAAATGTATTTTCGTACATAGAATAATATTTAGAAAGTTCAACTTTTCGTCATCACATAATATAATATTGTATAGTTCACAAAAAGTAATGAACGATATTAATTATATAATTTTTCGCATTATTAATTAAGGAATAATGATGTAAAATATTCATATACGATTCGTTATTATAAATATTCTTACTGACAAAAAAAAAATAAAATTGTAACCAATGAAATTTTTTACTCCCACATTTTTTATCGGCTATTATGCATTTTTCGCTATGACGTCAATTTGTTCATGAGGAAATCCAATTTACTAAGTGTAGCATTTTCGAAAATGAAAACTCTAAAATCATCGGTAATTGATGGAATTGGTTCGATTTTGTTACGAACTTCTCTATCTTCAACAACTTTCCATTTTGAACCAGAAATAATTATTATTACACAAAACATATATAACATATAGACATATGTGTTATGATTAAAAATTTATATAAAAAAAGATGATAATAACAAATAAACGAATAACTGAATAAATAAATAAATAAATACATCAGTAGCTTCTTCAAACTTTGAAGAATTCGTAAAATGTCTCGGTTGAACCAGCTACTTTAATGGTAGCATTACGAGCTTCGGGTAATTTAAGTGATTCTACGGCATATTTACCAATGTCCGTTAAAGAAGTGGAATTTACTTTGAATTGCCGTCCACGTAAAATGTAGCTGTCTTATTCTTAAGATCAAATCCTAACATTTCAACAAATTTTCGAAACATTCCATTAAAGATGTACGTATATTCCATTCCTCTTTTTTCTAGTTCTTCCCGAAATTGGATTTTGCTATCAACAAACGGATGAGCATGACCAGGCCTTAAATAATAATAATAATAATAAATAATAGGAAAGAAATTTAATAAAGACATTTGATATTCATTTCAATTAAAATAAAAAGATATTAAATAAAAGAGATAAAAAAAAAACGTACGTATATTCACCACCAATTCCGATAGAATAAATCTTTTCACACCAACTTCTTTAGCAGCTTTCAAAAATGGTAATTGATCACTATAAAAATTTCCACCCGTCCCTTGGGCACTTAAAGCACTTACGATCACATCAGTTCTCTTGAGGGCTTAAACCAAATCATCCTTTTGAGTATAATCCCATATAGACAATTTCAGCTCCTTTAGAAACTAATAATTCGGATTTCTTACGAAAGATCTTAATTTTATATGATCCATCATTTAAAAAAACTTCAGCGATCGGATAACCCAGGTCACCCGTGACCCCGGCAATAAATATTTTGTTGTCATGGTAATTGATAGTAAATTGAGAATATTAACGATATAATTTGATATATTTGATTGAGATCTGAGATTCCATTTCGTTGACACCTGGACCTTATATTTATACTTTTAAGAAAATGTTTCGATGATTAATTACAAATCGTAAAAACTTGAATTATTACAAAGCATTACTTTATAACAAAGCGTTAACTTTATTACATAAGCATTTCTTTCATTACAAGCGGATAATTTCTTTCCACGAAATTCTAAACCTAATCCAAATGGGAAACCAAATGAACATCGAATCATTTTCACCGCCTAGCGGTTAACTTTTTTTTCATTTCGGATCGGATCAACTTTCACCTCGGCTTGATCATCTTGTGTAATTAATTGTGTAACTCTACTATTATGATCGTCAGAGAAGTTAATAAATCGACCAACTTACAATTTTGTTAAAAAAAAAAAACTAAATACTTTATTCCTTAGCCAGGGTTAATATTAGTACAGTATAGTATTTGAACAGTTAGTATTATGTACTACGTACAGTACAAGTATGCCGATCATGATAATCTAGTTTTTTCTTCTAAACACAAAAAGTGTTCAACTAATAAATTGTTACTGCAAATATGTTATAATAATGATAAAAATAATAATAGATACTTAATAAGGATAATAATTAATAATAGTAATAATAATTAATAATAATAACAATAATAACAATAATAATATAATAAAGTATAAAATAATATACAATCAAGGTATTGTAATATATAAAATTCTCTATTAGAATAAAACAATTTCAATTGTGAAAATTTAAAAAAAGGTTTATTATTCAAATATTTTATTTGATTCAATTGCGAATCGATTATGAATAACTATTTGAATCAATTATTCAAATAAATTGGATTTAAATGCTTTGATTACAGTATATTTATAATATCACTTTAATTATTTAACTATCAAATTAAAGTCAAAGATTCATTAATGTACAATTAAAATTATTGAAATAAAATTATTGAAATGTGAAATTATTGAAATGAAATTATTGATTAAGAGTTATAAATTAATAATAAATAATACAAAAAATATTCATCACTTTTAGTCAATGATATCAATTTTTTAAAGAAATAATTATTCAACGAAATGGTTACTCCTCAAGGAGATTATTATTCTCAAAACAATTCTAATTGGAATGATTTTTCTCTGCCTGATATTAATTTTTGGTAGCAATCACAAAATCCTAGTTTATAATATTTTTCAATCCAGCATGATACTGACACTGACAATTGCATTTTTATATATTAGAAAAAGATCTCAACGTTTTTTAGAATATAAATTTTATATAAGACTGCAAACAAATCAAAAACAGTACTTATTTATATATTTTACAACGTATTATATTTTATAAATTAAACCATTTTTTATTTTATTTTCATATTTTCATAACAGATAATATTTAATATTGATCATTTAAAGTTTGAATTTCTTCCCGAATTTTTTTTTTTTTCAATAATAATATTATAATAAAAAATGAATAATAATTTTTTTATATATTCAAATTTATTCTTCATATTGACATACGGAACAATAAGATTGGTGGCAAGTCGAACAATAATTTTAGAACTGCGAAGGTGATTGATTTGTTTCTTTGTGAAATTTTGTTATATGTATATGTATTTTCGCAAAATTTTATATACATGGAATAACCTTTAGAAAGTTCAACTTTCCACCATCACAAACTATTGTATATGGAGTTCACAAAAGTAACAACAACATTAATTCTTACTGACAGGGAAAAAAAAATTTTTGTAACCAACTAAATTTTTACTCGACATTTTTTATCTGTTATTATGCGTTTTTCACCACGGTGTTAAAATATTCGACAAGAGGTCTAGGAGTAAAACTAAATTTATCATTATCCAATTTACTGAGTGTACTATTTTCGCAAGCGAAAGCTTTTAAATCTTCCATGAATGATGGAATTGGTTCGATTTTGTTAAGGAATCGATATCGAACTTCTCTATCTTCAATAACTTTCCATTTTGAACCTGGTAATTATTATTACACAAATATATATGTATTATGATAAAAAAAAGAGAGATAATAACAAATAAATAAATAAATGAATGAATAAATACACACCAGTAGCTTCTTCAAACATTTGAAGAATTTCGTTAAATGTATCAGATGAACCAGCTACTCTAATGGTAGCATTACGAGCTTCGGGTAATTTAAGTGATTCAACTGTATATTTACCAACATCAGCTAAAGAAGTGGAGTGTAGCTTTGAATTGCTATCCACGTAAAATTTAGCTGTCTTATTCTTAAGATCAAATTCCAACCATTCAATAAATTCTTGGAATAATCCGGTAATGATGTACGTATATTCCATTCCACTTTTTTCTAGTTCTTCCCGAATTTGGAGTTTGCTATCAACAAACGGATGAGTATGATCAGGCCTTCTTCAATAGCGATAGTAATAATAAATAGGAAAGAAATTTAATAAAGACATTTGACATTCATTTCAATTAAAATAAAATGATATTAATAAAAG
>CAJVPK010000831.1:0-20736 GCA_910592015.1 Diversispora eburnea | reverse complement strand
AAGAAAAATTATGTTTCAATAATTCCATTGAATAAAAGATTTAATGTTTAATTTATTTTATTTAATAATAATAAAGAAATTATCTAATACAATAAACATACTATTTAGTATCATGCACCTAATATTCAAGACAATATTGGGAACCTGAGATAATAATAAAATTTATTTCATACTTATCACTATTATATTAGGCACATGATAAAATTTACAAAATTAATTATCGGGTACTTAGTAATAATCAATTATATCGAATACCTAATATGTTTATTCTTCTCTAATAAATATTCGATAGGTACCTGATAAATACTCGATATTTAAATTTTGACCTGTGAAACTTTATTAAAACTAACTAAAACTAAAATAAACTAAATGAACTAAAGACTGAGTTGAAAGAATTTTCAGCCTTTATATATATTATAGATTTAACTGTTAAACTAACTTGTAATCTAATTAAAAACTTTACTAGTATCTATATTAATATTCTAACTGGTACCTTAACTATTAATTTAACTTATACTTTAACTGAGATATTAACTCGTATTATTGTTTGTACTCTAATTTGTATTCTAGTGTTACAGATTAACAAGAATTTAGAAATCTACTAATAAGTAATAATAATTTAATTTGCATTATAGCCTAATAAATTGATCTACTGTAATACTATATATAATAATAAGAAATAAAATAATAAAATAATTATAAATATACAATATAAAATATATAATAATAAAATATAAAAATAATTAATAAAAGTAAAGGTAACAATGAAAACAATTTAAAAGGTATATGAATAAAATTAATGATAAGAACCAACACACCCCTTAATATTTTTAATTTTTCATCTTCAAATTTTATCTTTACAATATAATTAAATCATTTGATAAAAATTCTAAACTATAGAATACATCTTTAATATGTAAATTTTGTTGTTTACATGTAATAATTTATTTTTTGAAACCTGGTTAATAATGTAGATGTTTATTTTTAGATTTGTAACACTTATAACAAATATAGTGCATTCTGGAAATTTCGTCATAATTTTTTTTAACAATTTTTTGTAATTCATGAAAAGAATTATATGCAAAAAATCCAATACATGGTACTTGAAAATTTTTATTAAAAATATTTTATAAATGATTTTTGTATCTTTTTTCTTGACTATAAAAATAAAAATATTTGTTACAAAAAAAACATCTATATTTTTTAACTTCATATTGTTACATAGTTCACATTTGTTTTACTTTAGATCTATGATTTTTTAATTATAATTAAAGTACTACATATATACTCTTAATGATAATTTTTCTTTTTCAAATTCTATTGTAAAATATGAATTAATTTGTTAAACTCCAATTAATTAATTAATATTTTTAATATTTTCTGTTCTATTGCATATTTGAAACTTGTTATCTTTTAAATTAACAAGAATACATGGTAAAAATGGAATAATAAACTATTTATTAATAATAATTATTTTATCTAATTTTTTTACATATATTAAAATCAATTGATATAGTTTTTATATCTTTCAATAAATCAAAATTATTATTATCATCATTATTAAATTGTTCTTTTTCAAGTTTTTCATGTGCTTTATTATATCCTTCTTGATTAAAAATGAATAATTCTAGATTGTTATTATATAAAAAATCATTATTTTCATTTGTCTAAGTTAAATTATCTTCAATGTATTTATTTAATATTTGAAAATTATTTTTTAAAAGGTTTGTAAAATCAAAGAATAAATTTTTGTTATAAAAATATTTTTCAGATTCAATTTCTACTTTTTTTCTATTTTTAAAATTTAATATATTTTAACTTTGAAATTCTCATATAGTAGAAAGTTTATTGAATTTAAATGAATTTATATAAAATTAATAATTTTTTATTAATCAACCTAATTACTTTTTAATTATGATTTGTATATGATATTTCAACATATTTGATTGATAAGTTCAAGAATTTTTCATGTTTCATATGAATTTGAGAAATTTTATTATAAGATGTAGATATCTCTATAATTAAATCACTAGAAATATATATTATTAAATATGTCACTTGACTGATATCTTTACAAATCTCAATATTTTCTTTACAATTTTTACAATATACAATACAAAAGTCACATGATATATAATTTATGCAGTTGAATTAAAGTATAAATATAAATAAAAAAGAAAAAAAAAATTAAAAATTTTTAAGGCAATAATAAAATGGAAAATTCAATAAAGTAACTAAAATAAAGTAGATGATACAAAATAAGTATATGAAAATAAGTGGTAATAAGTAAAAGGAAGTGATAATAATTATTGATATTTAAATTAAAAAAAAATTAAAAAAAAAATATAACAGGTAAGAGAGAAATTATATAAATAAAATAAAAGGATAACAAGATATAATAAATAGGTGTAATAATATAAAAATATACTGAATAAAATGAAGAGAAAAAAAAATAGTAATACTGATTACAAATATTTGATAACAATTATGGTTTCTGTATATAAAAAAATTTTAAGTCTCTAGAATATTTAATAAAAATTGATATTTGAAAGTATAATACATGATGATAAATATATTTATCTTTAATTTTAACTCCTGTAGTATATAATAAAGGTTCATCAGAAAATTTTTGGAAATAAATATATTCAGATATATTTATTTATTTATATATTTATTTACATAAATCACATTAATCTATATTAATCTATATTTATTTGTATTAATTCATATATTATATCAAATATATTTGCATATATTTATGAATATATCTATATATATTCAGTTTTTATTAATTGTGAATATATTTGCATATATTTGCAAGTAAATTTTCTGATATTATGCATAAGTTAAATTTTTTCTTATTGATAAAATAATTATGTATTTATATAATTATTTAATATTTTTAATAAATTTAACTCTAGATGTTATTTATATTCTTGCTTTATTATTTTGTTTATATTTATCTATAAGTTACTATAAGTTCATAAAGAAATTTTTGAAGACAAATATATTTGAATATATTTGTTCACTTATATATTTATTCATATAAATCACATTAATCTACATTAATTTGTATTTATTTATATTAATTTATATATTACACTAAATATATCTGCATATATTCAGTTTTTATTAATTACAAATATATTTGTATATATTTGTAAGTGAAATTTTCTTGATATTATATATAAGTTACTTATGAGTCTAGTAATATAAAGATTCAAATTTCTAAATAGACTGAAAAGAGTAAATAAAATGAAAAATGTTTTATACTTGAAATTAGTTACAGATATCAAACAATTCATATATAGTATAACTTGCATCAAGAAAATTTCACTTGTAAATATATATAGATACTGTATATTTGCAATTAATAAAAACTAAATATATGCAAATATATTTGTAAATATATGTAAATATATTTAATGTAATATATGAATTAATGTGAATAAATATAGATTAATGTAGATTAATATGATTTATATAGATAAATGCATGAGTAGACAAATATATTCAAATATATTTACTTTTAAAAATTTCTTGATGTAAATTTTACAATTAACTTATTATTCGAATAACTTGAGTTTTGCAATCCACATATCATAGCTAAGTGAGAATAATCTAAACTAAGTGGAAATGATATAATTATATTATTTCCACTATATAGTTAAACATAAATATATAGATAGTCTTTTTAATAAATTTATTAGTTAAATCAAGTTGTATAAAATAGTAAGACCTTAACATACTGATAACAAGTTTATTTGTCAGGTAGTAGGTTGCAAGTGTGTCTCATATAAGTTAGTCTAAATTATACTTTCACAAAATTATTTTGAGGTTCCGAAATTAGAATTTTGAAGAAAAAAGTCAAAATAGTTTTTTATAGAAGACAAAATTATTTTACTTAAAATCTGAATTTTTTTTTTACTACTCAAATAAATTCTTTAATTAAAAATACACTTAATTAAATATTTTTTTTTATTTCCATATATAGAATAGATTCTGTGTAAATCTCAAAAAGACAAAATATTCCAAAAATCAAAAGTATTAAAATAAGTTGTATATTTTGTATTATGAATAATAATGTAAAATGCTTTTTCTTTTTTAATCAATAAATTTGAGACAAGGTCTTGCTGGAACAAAAAAAAAAATCATATGAGCTTATGTGTATAATTATTATAATAATAGAATATTTCACTTTAAAAAATAAATAATTTATATCTAAACATTAATATTTTATTTCAGTAAATTTATTGGTTTATTTTCACGTGTTTATTGGTTCGTTTTCACGTGTTACATAAACTGATTGATCAGCACTTTTCAATAATCACATCATACAATATGACAAAGCTAATCTATATATTAGGATAGATATTAAATTTTATTTCATACTAATTTTTGATTAAATAAATGTTTTTTATCTCTATTAACCCAAACGCTGTATATATTTTATTACCCTTGTTACAATATTAGTTAATATTACTCTATAAATAAAGTATTAACACTATATTAAATAAAGAAATATTTCAATTTAAGCACAAATCCATCGTGCATTAAAATAAAATTACTAAACTAAAACCATATATTTAATAATCACATAAATTAAAATGTTTAAAATGTTTAAAATGTTTAAAATGTTTAAAATGTTTAAATGTTTAAAATGTTTAAATATTTCTAATTACATATAAAGAATTAAATAGATTACATAAATAATTAAATAAATAATTACCCAACAACTACTTAAATAATTACTTATGAATATAATTCTCCTATGAAAAATAAAATAAAAAATAAATAAACTAAAAATTCGGAAATTTATCTCTATGCAAATCATTGCATGAAGTTCCGTAGGGTTCCCGTTCTTCCGGATAAATATCAAAATTACTAGTATCACCTTCTCCACTGAAATGTGGAATATATGGTGCAGTCACCTCTCGTCGTGCAAGTCGTTCCCAATCAACTCCTTTGAACCATCCATGATTTTTAATATCTGCACTACCACCCTTCAAATTTCCATACCGTTTACTCAAATCACTGGTCAATAACCTTTTCAACAAATCTTTTGCCATCACATCAAAAAATGATGGATACTTTATTTTACCGGCCAATATTTTCTCATATAATTTCATATGATCTTCATCGTAGAATGGTGGATAACCAGCCAACATTTCGAATATTAATACACCTAATGAATACCAATCTACCGCTTTTCCATAACCTTTTGATTGTATAATTTCGGGGGCCAAATAGTCAGGTGTGCCGCACAATGTCCACGTTATGTCGGGTACATGTTTGGCGAACCCAAAATCCGTTAATTTTATATGCCCAGTATTGTCTAGTAGTAAATTTTCGGGTTTTAAATCACGATAAATCATATCTTTCGAGTGTAAATACTCGAATGCTAAAATTACTTCGGCAGCATAGAATTTTGCAACGTGATCTGGGAAACGCTATATAATTAAGATTAGATTGTGATTAGAGGTGTAATTATTGATCAGATATTTTTTTGATTTGTTTGTTTGTCAAATAATTATATCTTCTTCTGTGGCATGTCAATTATATTGATACATACACATCTTTATAAAATGATCTTTATTAAAAAAATGTTTACGAATGGAATTGAATTAATTGAAATTCATTTTTACATTTTCTAACCTTAATAATGTGTCTCGATAATAATTCTAATCACTAAATAAATGATAAATACCTGAGTTTTTCTCAGTACAGTAAATAGTTCACCACCAACCACATAATCCATGATCATATATAAATTAGAACAATCTTGAAAAGTGCCCCAAAGATTGATTAAAAATGTATGATTAACTTGTTCTAATATATTCTTTTCATTGTTTGTGTGTTCCACTTGTTTCAACCTAACCACTTCTGATTTCTTTAATACTTTCATTGCGTAAAATTTATTATTATATTTAGACTGTACAAGATGAACTCTGCCAAATGAGCCGGTTCCCAAAGTACGACAGGTGTTAAAATCACTTAACATAAGCTTAGATTTTGGACTTGGCGCATTTACATCTAGGGCTTCAGACATATTGAATATAATAATCGAAGTGTTTTAACTTTCAATAATTAAATGCATCAAATTTTCCACCTCCATGTGATATAATAGTTTACGTTGTACGTTTATTCCATATTTGTCGGAAAAAGTGATATTTTTTGTGATGCGAAAAAATAATTACAGATGCCATCTTTGGATGCATTCAGATCTATATATGTTCGGTGATTTGCAATCAGTCGTGTAATCTTACCTTGTTAAGTATGAAAAAACAAATGTATAAAGAACTTATTCAATTCAGAGAATTGATATACCTAAAAGTTTCTAGTGTCAAAAAACCAGTGATAAATAAATTGAAAGTTAAAAACACAAAAATAGTAGAAAAATATAATTCTGGCTTTTTATTTTTTTTATTTTTAATAGTAACTATTGTATTCTTGGAAGCTTGCTTCAAAGTAAAGTTATAAAAAAGTGTGAATATAAAAATTATTATTTTTGATATTTTAAAATTATTATTAGAAGTCTTTTTTTATTTTAATACCTAATTCAGACTTGTAAGTTCAACTCAGGTACATACATGAGCTTAACTTAGGTTTACAAGATCAATTCAGGCCTGTGAGTTTAATTAAGATCTGAATCCAGCTTAAAGATACCTGTCACAAATATTCATGAAAGTTACAACCTTTTTTTTTCCTGTTTCTTTTTTGAATTATGGCAGGTATTAATGCTTGCAATTAGTTTAAACTTTTTGACTTACAAACCTATACTTTTAATTTAGAATGATTTTTTCTAACTTATTTTTAAGATCTCTTAAGCTTTGAAATAGTAATTAAATTATCTTTCTAACATCAATATTCGATAAGTTATTACTACTACTAGAAGATAATGTATTAATTTTATACTTTACATTAGTTTCACATAACAGAAAACAATTTTCTAGGATATCTATTTGACCAGATGGTCCCTCAATGATGAGCAGATCACATTTGCACATAGCAATGTGGCTTGACGATCTGAGAGTAATGTTTGTTTTGTCATTCGAGGGCATGCCCGAACTTGGCACGTAACGCTCGCTTGCCAGATTGACATACACAATATATTAATGCATGAGGATACATTTTGATATTAAATGTGTAACGCACTTTTCTATCAAAGGAATAATGGCAATAATACTTGTATGTTTCTATTTGAACTTAGCCAGAAAATATTACCTATGACATGTAATAAAATAATTTCGAATAAATAAATATGTTAATTCTTTTATGGTTAAATCTGATCACACGAAAAAATCTCGAATTACCCTTTTTTAGAAAATAGGTAAAATTAAAAATAATGGTGATTTGGTTTTGTTTTTAGTAAATGTTATCAAATGAAATTTCAATAATATGGTTATTTTTGTTAAAATGAAATGATGAAATGAAGCAAATTTAAATACAACTGTATTTTATATTTGATAAATATATAAATATTTCTTCTTTAAACTGAAAAAAAAAAATTAGATGAAAAATAGTAGTAGATTAAAATAATCCATAGACTCTGCCAGTTTCTGGATCTAAATCTACATCAAAGAAGCACGGACGCTGTAAATTCAAAAAATATTTTTAATATTGTATCCAAAATATTAATTACCATAATATATAAAATACTCACGGTAGGCAATCCGGGCATAGTTTGCATTTCACCCAATAGTGGATATAAAAATCCCGCACCAATTGATGCTTTTATATCACGTACTGGCACAATGAACCCTTTAGGTACTCCTTTAAGATTTGGATTATGCGAAAGTGATAAATGAGTTTTGGCCATACATATAGGCAGATTTGTGAATCCCTGAATTGTTAAGATAAAATCATATTTAAAAAAATTTATGCATAAAATAATTCTGACTGATACTATAAACTCATACCTGTTGAGTGTAAAGTTTTACTTTATCTTTTGCCAATTCACTTAACTCTATACCATCAGCACCATACATCTCTTTCGCAATAATTTCGATTTTCTCTACAATGGGCTTCTCGATATCATATAAAAATCTGAATTCTTGTTTTTCATTTGCAGCTTTAATTATAGATTTTCCTAATTCTACAGCTCCTGCCCCACCTAACGCCCAATGAGTGGCAGGTACAGCATCAATGGCTCCTGCTTCCGTGGAAATCTTACGAATTAATGATAACTCTGCTTCAGTATCAGTTCTATTCATTTATATCATAATTGTCTTCATTAGAAAGAATTTCTAAAAATTATCGAATAGAGAATAAATAAAGTTTAAATGCTTACGTAAATTGATTAATGGCAACTACAACTGGAAGCCCATATTTCCTTGCATTTTCAATATGTTTAACTAAATTATCACATCCTTTTTCTAATAATTCAAGATTTTCTTTCAAATATGTCTCATGTAAAGGCTTCCCGGGCATGACCTAAAAATATATTTTTTATAAACTTTGAGATATAAAATTTAATAATTTAACCGTGGTAATTATTTTGATAAATGACTCACTGAAGGTCCACCACCATGCATTTTCAAAGCTCTCACGGTAGCAACTAATACAACAGCGTCAGGTATCAATTCTGAAGTTCGGCATTTAATATTGAAAAACTTTTCCATTCCGATATCAGCTCCAAATCCAGCTTCGGTCACTACGTATCCTTCTTCTTCTCCTTCAATTAAATTTCCTTTTTCATCGCATTCTGAACCCACTAATTTAAGTGCTATTTTATCAGCCAATATCGAACTATTTCCATGTGCTATATTAGCAAATGGTCCTGCGTGTACAAATACTGGGTTTCCTTCTAGTGTTTGCATAAGATTAGGTCTTATGGAATCTTTCATCAATACTGTTAATGCTCCTCCTATACCAAGATCATCAGCTGTTATTAATTCATTTCCACCTTTGTTAGTGGCCACAACAATTCTACCTAACCTTTCTCGCATGTCAGCTAGGGATGTGCTTAAAGCGAGTACGGCCATACATTCTGATGCCACAGAAATATCAAATCCAGTTTGACGTGTTTGACCTTTTTCTGTTTCATTTTGACCAATTGTTATACGACGCAAAAATCGATCATTTGTATCTATTACTCTATTCCTATATAATAATAATAAAATGAATTTTTAAAATGAATTTTTTTTTTTAAACTTTCCAGTTACTACCATTTTTCTTGAAAATTTTTATATACCAACCATGTAATGGAATTAGGATTAATGTCTAATCTAACAAATTTACTAATCTCTTCAGGTGTTAAATCTTCAGGATTATTTTTATCAATTCCAAATTTTTTTAAACGTTTTAACATTACAGGTGAGAAGTTACGAACCCCTTTTATAGAGGGACATAGACGATTAAAAAGGGCCTAAAATGATTAAAAAATTCATCAATTTAATATCAAATGAATATAAGATAAAAAATAAAAATTACCGTGTCGGATTGAGTATTTTCATGAAAAATTCGAGCATCAATTGCAGCAGCTAATAAATATAGAAAGAAATAAAATATAAATGATATCTTAATAATGAGATAAGATTATTCAAATCTAAATTTTTTTAATTTACCCAATAAATTGTTAGCAGCAGTTACTGCATGAATATCACCAGTTAAATGTAGGTTAAATTCGTCCATTGGTATTACTTGAGAATAACCACCTCCTGCTGCTCCACCTTTTATACCAAAAGTGGGTCCTTGAGATGGTTGCCTGACACATGCAAATACACGTTTATTTAAATGTGATCCTAATGCTTGCGTAATACCAATAACGGTTGTTGATTTTCCTTCTCCCAATGGAGTAGGAGTAATACTAAATATATTTGATATAAAATTTTAATCCAATAATTCATTATTATTATTATTATTATTATTATTATTCATTATTCATTATTCATTATTATAATATATAAAAATAAATTAATCCCAAAGACCATTACCCAGTGACAACAATATATTTGCCATTCTTTCGCGATTTTAATCTTTCAAGTACTGGAAAATTAACTTTTGCTTTAGTATTCCCATATAATTCGTACTAAGAAAAATATTTACAAAAAAAATGAAATTTAATCATTCTGGTATTTCATTAGTATTTCATATTTTATTATTAATAATAATATTGATAATACTTTAACATGTATTTTTTTTCAATTTTAAGATCTTACTTCATTTAATGCCAATCCTAATTCTTGGGCCAGCAATTTAATGGATTTAGGTGTTTGAAACATTGCTATGTCGATGTCACTTGGTACAGGATCTAGACATTTCAAATGCAAAGGTGAAACCTTTCGTTCAATATTTTCTTTTAAAAACCTTTTTGCACTTTCGACAGTGTTTTGTAGTAACATTGCAACTGTCATTGGCCCTACCCCACCAGGAACCGGGGTTATTTGTGATGCTACTTTGGATGCGGTTGAAAATTCCACATCTCCTACCCATCGAATGCCAGATTTTTTTGTGGAATCTATATTCATGAATTACATGAGATAAAAATAAATTTGTTTAATTTCTTTATAAATATTAAAAATATCGGAGTAATTTTAAAGAAGATAAATATTAAACCTTCAATTGAATTAGTTCCAACATCAATAACTACTGCACCGGGCTTTATCCAATCTCCTTTTACATATTCTGCTTTTCCAATAGCTATTACCAGAATATCAGCTGTCTTGATCTATAAATAAATAAATAATAATGTATATATATATATGTATGTATATGATTAAACACATTTAAATTAAAGAATTTTTTTTATTTTATATGAATTGATAAGCAAATAAAATACAAACAATCTCGGGAAGATTTTTGGTCTTGGAATGGCATAGAGTTACGGTAGCATCATTACGGGACAGAAGTGTAAATACTGGAAAACCCTATTTGATACGATATTTTCAAAACAGTCATTCTACTTAAAGTAAACATAATAAATTCATTATTTTGAATTAAGTTTTATATTTACCACGATATCGCTACGTCCAACCACAACAGCTTGTTTACCAGAAATTTCAATGCCTGAATTTTTTTTTTTTTTTTTTTTTTTTACATATGTTATATTATATAGTCTATGTATCATATTGTAAAAATTAGAAAATACCTATTTGTTTCAATAATTCGAGAATTCCTTTAGGAGTACAAGGCAAAAATAAAGGATCACTATTTCTTTTAGATAAATTCCCGATATTATTTGCATGAAATCTGTATTTATATTAAAAAATAATTAAAATAATTGAAATGTAATCTCAATCCAATGATTAAAAAATTTTCTTGTGTTAATTACCCATCTACATCCTTTTTAGGGTCAATATTTTCTGTAACACGAATTTCGTTAATATGGTTTGGAAGTGGAAGTTGAACTAATAAACCATGAGTCAATAGGTCATTATTTAAATCATGAATTGATTTTATTAACTAAAAGAGAATATAAAAAGTTTATGATTAAAAAAAAATGCATCAATAATAATAATAATAATAATAATAATAATAATAAAAGAATAAATAGTAAATACCTCCTGTTCAGTAATAAATTCATCCTTTTTTTGTAAACTGAATTCAATTCCTGCCTGAAAAGAGTTGAATTTATTAATTCTAATATTGCGTTGTTAAATTTATTGCGTTGCGTCAATTTATCACGTGAAAAATTTATCACATACTTCTTTACAAGCCCTTTCTTTTTGCCTCACATAAACGGTCGAATCCTCTCTACTACCCACTTGAATAATTGAAAGGTGAGGTTTAAATTCAGAATATTTTTTTTTAAATTGAACAATATCTTCCCGAATTTGATCTCGAATAGATCTAAATTTGCATTAATTGCATTAGTTTACTATTAAAATTTCTTTCTCGTGTACCATTTTCAATTTGAACTGATATTAATGATATTACTTTGCAATATTCTTTCCATCAATGATTTTCGCCATGTTAATTGTAGAGTATCTTTTGGTCTTTAAGACGTGATATGATGAATTCTTTAACAAAAAAGGAAGTTTATACGTAACATACATTTTTTTCACGTTGGAAGTAAATTTCAGTGTCGTACAAGATGAAATTAAAAATGTATATAAACGAAGATTTAACCTCTTTTAATTCATTTTATTCATTTAAAATAAAAAATTAAATATATCAATATAATTGATATAATTGATATAATTGATATAATTAATATAATTAATATAATGATGTGGAAAAATATGTTATCCAAGAATCTTAAAGAACTCCGAGTTCACTATTGTCAAACTTCGCCGGCAAGTAAAGGTGTTAGGTAATTACGATAGATATGATAGATATTGAATATTTTATTCACAAAAGTCATAAAATGCTTAGTTGTTGAGAAAAAAAAAAATCTTTAAATTATTTTATTTTTGATCGAGGACAAATATTGAACCAATTTTAAAATAATATAATATAAATATAATAAAAATAAATTTAAATTTTTTATTTTTTATTCTTAGAGAATTCATTGCCAATAATTATTCTTTAATTAAAGCTGTTAACCCAAATTTTCCAATTTTAATTCGTGAGGCGAGTGGAGTTGAGGCTCGATTTTTTGCACGATATGGTAATCGACTTTTCAAATTTAATTATTTTATTCTCAATTCATAATTTCTTAAATTTTCTTAATTAATTAATTATAATTATCTGTAGATTATGGAAAGGAAAAAAAGGTGGTATTAAATGATTTGTCGGCTGGGGAAGTCGAATCCAAATTAGAAGAATTAGTTACTAAGAATATTGAAGTTAATAAAAGTACAATATAAAAAGTATAAATTTGTATAAAATTATTTAAAAGTTTAAATGTTCAGACAGACAGATAAACAGATTGTGTCCATATAATAACACTGTAAACACATGTCTCACATGTCTTTATTTCTATATAATTTATTTTATATGTTTTTGCAACAGTAATTACCTATTTATTTTTTTTTGTAGGACAGGCGCGAAAAAATTTCGATGTTACACGAATAAGAGAATAAAAAGATTCGAAAAGGATTTTTTTTGATAGATATTATTTAAAAAAGAAAAAAATGTCATATTTAATTAGTTCAATATTTCGACCGTCTGAAATTATTGCTCTAATACATTACAAATATTTTCGATCAACGCATCTATTACAAATTGATCCAGAAAATAAACCCAAGAAAAGATGTTATGAATTTTTGAGACAGACTTCTCGTTCTTTTGCAGCTGTTATTCAAGAAGTTCACGAAGATTTGAGGGATGGGGTAAAGCACCACCAGTTATATTTTGTATAATTTATATAATTTATATATTCATATAATTAATAATATTTATCAAATATTTTAACTATTTTTAAAATAATAGATTTGTATATTTTACTTAATTTTGCGTGGTATGGATACAATCGAAGATGACATGACAATTCCTATTGAAAAGAAAGAGCCATTGTTAAGAAATTTTCATAATTTAATTTTTAAAAAAGGATGGACTTATACAGAAAGTGAGTTATAATTGTAAAAGTAAATTAATAATAATAATAATAATAATAAATAAATTTAATAAAATTATAAAAATTTTATCTTTAATTTTAAATTTACAGGTGGTCCCAATGAAAAAGATCGACAGTTGCTTCTTGAATTTGATGTTGTAATTGATGAATTTTTGTGCTTGAAAAAAGAGTACGAATTTTATAATATAATTTTAAATTTTTGATTATAGCAATTGAATTTCTTATTTCTTATTTCTTCTTTCTTATAATTTTTTTTTTTTCTTGTAAATAATTGAAATAATTTAATTCAAATAATTTAAATAATTTTTAGATTCAGAGATATTATAGCAGATACCACCAAGAAAATGGGAAATGGGATGGCAGATTATGCTAAAGATACTGTACGTAATAAATATGGTATCATGACCATTAAAGATTTTGATACATATTGTTATTATGTCGCAGGATTGGTTGGTATTGGTCTTACCGGATTATTTGCCACCAGCGGATTGGAAGATCCAGAATTTGACAATAACATAGAATTGTAAGTCATGTGATTCTAATATATATTTTTATTTTTTTTTTATATATATATAAATTAATTACTTAAATTATTAAAATTAATAAATATTATAATACTGATTAAATAATAATTAATTAAAATAATAATAATTATTATAATTAAATATGATAGAGCAAATTCGATGGGATTATTTTTACAAAAAGTCAATATAACTCGAGATTATTTAGTTGATGATCAAGATGGACGTAAATTTTGGCCAAAGGAAATTTGGTCCAAATATACTAATGACTTATCAGAACTAAAGAAACCAGAAAATGCAACGAATGCTCTTAATTGCCTATCAGATATTATTCTCAATGCACTTCAACATGTGCCTGATTGTTTGACATACATGAGTCGACTAAAAGAACAAACTGTATTTAATTTTTGTGCTATTCCGCAAGTTATGGCAATAGCTACATTATCAATTTGTTTTAGGAATCACGATGTCTTTAAAAAAGTTGTTAAACTTCGAAGAGGCGAATCTGTCAAGGTGATTAATATTTTTAATTATATTTATTTATTTATATCAATTTCATAATATATTATGTTTTAGAATCTTATTATTTTTATTTATTTATTTATTTATTTTTATTTTTTATTTATTTATTTTTATTTATTTATTTATTTTTATTTTTTATTTTTTTATTTTTTATTTTTTATTTTTTTCAAATTCAGTTAATATTGAGAAGTAAAAATATTTATGAAGTTGCGGATATCTTTCGTTATTATAATCGTGTTATTATTAATAAAAATGATCCACGAGACCCAAATTATTTGAAAATCAGTATGGCATGTGGTCAGGTAAAATCATTTGAATTATAATAACAGATAACTAAAGTTATTATAATTATTATAAAATTATTATTATATTGACAATCTTTTTATCCATTTTTTTTAAATTAATAAATAAAAAATTACAGATTGAACAATGGTGTACAGCTAATCTTCCAGATATCAATAATTATCAATCATCAACATCCAAACATCCTAACAATACAAAAGCATCATTTACAGATTTAACAAGTCAAGAGAATGATATGTTGTTATTTGTTGGATTTATTCTTTTAGCATTTACAGCATATTTATTGTATTTTTGCAATTGGGAACATTTGCATGATAATGCATTAGATATATTAAATCTTTTTGATATTTAAAAATTGAATAATGATGAATTTACTTCTTCGGAATTAATTAAGGATTCCTCCGTATCAACTTTGTCATCTCTATTTTTTTTTATCCCTGGCTTTATGTTATTATATTATATTGTATTATTTATTTATTTATTTTGTTTCAATTTTGTTATTTGTTTTATTTCATTTTATTTTGTTTTAATTTAATTTATTTTATTTTATTTTATTTATTTGATTATAATTACAATCATAAAAACAAATTATAATTGTTTTAAAAAATATATATTGAATGTTAATATTCATTTATCCATTTTTATTTATCAATCTGTATTATTAGTAACAATCAGTTACCTATTTTGGATAAAAACAATCTAATCTAATTAACTGATCTACATTTAGAATAAATACATTCCCATTTCTTTTAATCTTTAATCTGTTGTTTTATTCTGTATTCCATATAGGTAAATATAGAAGATCCGATTTTTAAATTGTTAACTGTGATGTCATAGTTATTATTATAATTATATTGACAGTTATTAACAGGAGTATGAATTTCCTTAATTTGATAAGGTGAGACCGCCTCCTTGATTTGATTATAATAGTAACATTCTTTGTAAATATTTGTAACCCTTCCCATCAAGTTTAATCAAGTTGTTTAAATGTACAACATCTTAAAATCATCTTATTAATCCTACTATATCTGGTATTAATATATTTTATTTGTAATTTTTAATTAATTCAAATTTTATCCTTATTGGTTAATATTAACTTTAATATACTGCGTCGTCGTTATTACTATTATTATTATTTATTCAGGCTGAAGATAGGTTTTTTATTTATTTATTTAATGTTTTACGCCTATCTACATGAATTTTATTCAAAGTTGATTAACATTCCTCTTTAACGTTTCGTTTTTATCCTATATTTTTGACCTATATATATATAATTTTTTTAATCGTTCTTATTTTTTATATTTATAAATTTTATATCAAAAAAAGAAAAAAAAATCTTTTATTAAATAATAATGTTATTATTGTCAAAGAAACTGCTCATTTCTGTTCTCTTTATATATTCCGTAGTAGCTGCCCCATACCATTCTTTTTTTTTTGAAGAAGAACAACAAGTTGCTCCTTTATTATCTTCTGATGCTTCTGAAATCGTTGAAGACTCGTACATTGTGGTTTTCAAAAACCAACTTGACGACGAAAAAATAAAATACCACCATAATTGTGTCCGTTCTTTAGTCAAGGAAGAAAATAAAAAACTTGCCAAGAGAGGTTTCCTCGATAAATTAATATCTGGTCTTAAACATACATATAATTTTAAAAATTTGAAAGGATATTCCGGTCGATTTTCTCCTGATGTATTGGAAAAAATTAGGCGTAGCGAGGAGGTATGAATTCAAATTTGGTTGTTTATTATATACAATTTTTTTATTAATAATGATTAAGTGTATTAATGATTAATTGCATAGTATTGATTTATATAATATTTATATATAGTATATATAGTATTTATTGTAATTCTTAAATATTCATTTCATGTTAAATAGTATTGATTACTTATTTAAATATATATATATATATGTAAAATTATTTGATATCAAAGATTAACAGATTTATGTATATTTGTATATTGAAAGTTCATAAATATCATAAATGATCATCTAAACTGATTTTCATATTTTTTTCAGGTAGCTTGGGTGGAGAAAGACCAAGTTGTTTACACTACTGAACTTCAAAGAAATGCTCCATGGGGATTGGCTCGAATTTCCCATCGTTCAGGATTGGTACTCAGAAATTTCAATAAATATCTTTATGATTCGGATGGAGGAGAAGGTGTTACTATTTATATTATCGATACTGGTATCAATATCAATCATACCGATTTTGAGGGACGTGCTACATGGGGTAGAACAATTCCTGAAAATGATCAAGATATTGATGGTAACGGTCACGGTATGTATTTCTAATAATTTACATTCTATTTTATTTTATGATATGTGATATACTTTCATTTATGATATTCATTTCATTATTTTGTATTATTTGTATCATTTATAAAAGGTACTCACGTCGCTGGTACTGTTGCCGGAAAAAAATATGGTGTTGCCAAAAAAGCTGATGTTGTTGCCATTAAAGTATTAAGATCAAATGGTTCCGGTACAATGGCTGATGTTATCAAAGGTGTTGAATTTGCCGCCGAATCTCATCAAGAAGCTGAACAAAAGGCTAAACGTGCCGGGAAACCATTCAAAGGATCAGGCGCCAATATGAGTTTGGGTGGTGGTAAAAGCAGAACTTTGGACAATGCCGTTAATGGGGTAATTAATGAAATTTTTTATTTTTAGTTTTATTATTTTTATTATTTTATTATTTTTATTATTTTATTATTTTTATTATTTTTATTATTTTATTATTTTTATTATATCAATGTATATATTTTATTCAATTTTTATCATTTTTATATAATTTGGTTAAATATTATTAGGCTGTTAGAGTTGGTCTCAACTTTGCTGTTGCTGCCGGAAACGATAATCGTGATGCCTGTGATTTCTCTCCTGCTGCTGCCGAACTAGCCATTACTGTTGGTGCTTCTACTGTCGAGGATGAACGTGCTTGGTTCTCAAACCATGGAGTCTGTGTTGACATCTTTGCTCCTGTACGTATTTTATTTATAATTATCGATTATATATAATAAATTATAATAATCTATTTTAAATTAATATATCTTTTAAATGAATTTAGGGAAAAGATATCACTTCTGCTTGGATCGGATCACGATACGCTACTAACACTATCTCCGGAACTTCAATGGCATCACCTCATGTCGCGGGTTTAATAGCATACCTCATTTCTCTTGAACCAGATACCGATTCAGAATACTATACCGGTTCTCTGACTCCTAAAGAATTAAAGAACAAGATGATTAAACTGGCTACAACGGACATTCTTACAGGCATTCCAAAGAATACACCTAATCTTTTGGCATTCAATGGTTATGAAGAATAAAATAATTCTTATATAAAATAGTTTTAAGTATTTGGGATGGGTAGGTTTTTATTATAAAGGTCGGATTTTTTTTTTGCAATTATTTTATTCTATTTTCTTTTTTTTTTATTGGAAAGATAAAGTTAAATATCTTTGTAATAATATATAAATAAATTATATAAACAAATTTTATAAGTAACTTTTCAGGATACTAGTTTGACTTCCATTTTAAAACCTTTGGCAATTTATAAGAATCAAATTTGAAAGCAATATAAAACATGAACAAAGTAAACAGTAAGAAATACAGTTTCACTAATTGCCCTTAACATGGTATGGCTAACAATATTTAGAAAATTATATCATATTAATACGAAAATTTTTTGACTTCTTTTATCAAGGAGAGTTTTCATATTAAATTAAATTCCGGATGTACAAGTTATATCTCATCTTGGAATAAAAGATGCTGTTTTGAATTTGAAAATATTTAATATTTTTACATGTAAATTAAACTTGTTTTTTATTTAAATAATGAATTTTTAAGGAATATAAAATAAGTGATCATGTGTTCCTAAAATTCTTTTTGAAAATGACGTTAACTAATTTTATGGATGATTTTACTTTTACCTAAAAAATTAAAATATTTCACGGAATTAGATGATTAGTAAAGAAAATAGATTTCATGTAGTGGATGGATCATTAATCAATACCAAGTATTACTAAGTAGAGGTCTTATGACGATCACGGTTCCATCAAGCAAAGCCTGAAAGAAATATTCTTCGAGTGCCATATCTATTTTTATATTACAATTCTTGCATTTGTATGTTTCTGACCCTCCAATGTTCTGAATGTTTCCACACTAACTATATTTGATGTGTAAGCTTCGTTTTGAATTATCACATGGTTTCCTTTCTCTTCTGCTTTTGAAATCAATCATTGTCAAAACTTGTAATGAGACCAACAAAGCATCTTTCTAACTGTTTCCTTTGTTATCTTTTATGTTTTCTGTTTATCATATAAAGGAAAATAAATAATCATGTCAAATTTAACAGTTAAGAACTTAATTGTTTGATAAATTTCATTCTGCAAAACCTATTTTGAAGATAAAAAGGAACTATTTTATATAAGTTAATAATACATTTAAATGTTAATATATATATTAAATATTTATTTATTAGAAATTTTATAAATTATCTAAAAGTTTTATCTAAAAGTTTTTATATATAAAATTATTTATATTTTATTTTATATGGAATAATTTTTTACTAAAGTATTTCTTCTTGATCACAAGATAATATATATTTTATTCTTGTAGCATTAATATTTATCAAGTTATTGTATTTTAAATAAATTTAAATATATATACAATTTGACTCCTTTATACATTAGGAATTACATAGAGGCATTGTTAAGGATGGAAATCTACTTGGTTCCCTTCACTCCTTACATTTGTTCTTTTTGGAAGTTTAATGTGTTATGTCCTAAGACACACAATAGGTTGGTATACTTCTTTAATGATAGAAGGCACCAGTTCATTTTTAATTAAAATGAACAAACTATTTGTTGTTGTGATGTGGCCATTTGAACTTCACTATTCTTTCAGTGAGAGATGTTGACTCACTATGCAGATTTATTTTTATCTTTAATTTGTTCTGAAGTTTATTTCTCAATATATTATATTATTATTTAGTATGTAGGGCTTACATCTTTTGCCTGACTTATAATTCATATTTCTTTTATTATTCATTAATTTTTTTGGTTTATGAGACTTACATCTTTGATTTGTCTTATAACAAATGGTTTAAATTGTATAGGGCTTACATCTTTTGCCTATATTAATAATTTTTTATATTTGTAATTACAAGTCAGTTTTCTTTTGTTCAGTTTACACTTCAATTTTTTTTTATTACACTTTATTATTCTTTTTATTTATGTTTCAATATTATTATTTTTTTTATTATACTTCAATATTTTTTTTCATTAAATAAAATTATATACAATATAACAGTTAAGTTTTTATTCTATATAATTATTATTTACTTTATTAAAAGTTAAAGAACAAAGTTAAAAATTTAAGTAAATAAAATTCTTCTGGTATTTATAACATTTTTACTAATAAGTAATTTACAACTATAGTTTTGTCTTCTTATTTGTAATTTATGAAAGGTAAAATTATTTGACATTGTTAAAATCTCAACACCAGTGGTAAATCAGTTACATGTTTTATTTTTCAACCAATAAATAAGACATATGATTTATAATAAAATGGTTTATTTTAGCCAATAAAATAAGACATATGTTTATAAATTTTTATTAATTACATTACATCATTATTATGATAGAGGTGCGATCCGGATCGATCCGCGTGATCCGTAATCCGTGTTACCATCAAATTTTCAATCCGTAATCCGTTATATAGTCAATCCGATCAATCCGTGGATTATCCGCGGATTGGACGGATTGATCCGCGGATTATGCAGATCATCCGTCCAATCCGTGGATCATGCGTCCAATCCGCGGATCATCCATCCATCCGCGGATTATCCGTCCAATCCGTGAATTATTTTTTTTCCCATAGATAATAAATTATAATTATTTACATCCAATAGAGCGATT
>CAJVPK010000830.1:0-20748 GCA_910592015.1 Diversispora eburnea | reverse complement strand
TATAGAATAGATTTTGCATAAATCTCAAAAAGTCGAAATACCTCAAAAATCTAAAATCAATTTTGGAAACATGTATATTCCACAATATATATTGAATTATAATGAAAACGATTAAATTCGAAGTAATCTGAAAACAATAAACCTGAAACAAAATATGTTAAAATACTAGCTGTTGAATTTCGAAAGTTTATATTATCATTAAAAAATTTAATATTGAATTTCAAAGATTTTTGATAATGAAATAATATATGGTAAAATTTAATCATTAAATTTCGATTTCAAAAGGTTACGACACAATCGATAACCTTTAAAATCTAATGTTACAATATAATTTCAAAGGTTTTTGAATTAATATAATTACTGATGATACCTCAGCAACATATAAAGTTTCTCAAGTATTGAAAAGTTCTAATTTATCTTGATAATGTAATAACCTAATACTGAAATTTTGGTAATATAGATTCATGATACAAGTTTTTTTCTGAACTAATTTTTTGTTTTGATCTCTAAGATTATAATTTAAAGTATTGATCTCTCATTTGAGATGTTCATTCTTATCTATTAACTTTACTGTTTGGTTGTATGCTTTAGAGATATTACCTACAGATTTTGATATTTTTTTAATTCAGGTTTTGAGTTTCTTTTCTTTTACATCAAATTTAGCTAATTGATTTTCCCTGGTAATAAGCTCTTTGTCTTTTTGCTTGATCTCTTTTTTGAGCTTATAGATAATCTTTTTTAAGTCTGATATCTTTTTTCCACTTCCTCCCTTTCTTGTATTGAAAGTTCAATTGTATTTACTAACTCCTTCTCAAGATATCAAATTCTTTCTTCACACATAACTATATCTCATTTGAGATTGTAAGTTTGACATTCATAGTCTCTGTTTGATTGAGTTAATTGTTCAATTTCATTGTGAAGTTTCTGGTTAGCTTGTTTTAATTTATCCATGAATTTTATAATAAATCAAAGTATGGGAGAATCCGTAATTTATATTAATTCTCAGAAGGCTTGTGATTTGAATAGAGAAATTACATTACAGAAACTATATTATCAACCTGAAGGCTATTATCGAATTGCTGAAAAAATAAAATATACTTGTAAAAAAGCTGGTTATAATTTTTTGTTAACAGATATAAAAGACTAGTTAAATAAGCAAGCCATTTTTCAGATTCACAAGTCACCTCCAAAGTATATTCTTCAAGCATCATTTAATACAATACAAATTCCTAACAAATGTCATCAAGCAGACCTTCTTTATATACCTTATGATCAGATTAGAAATAAGACTTACTGTTTTATTCTTGCAATAATAGATGTGGCAAGCAGATTCAAAATTACATATCCTCTGACAGATCGTACCTCTGTCAAAGTTGCTAAAGCATTTGAAAAAATTTATAATAATCCTGAATATCCTCTTGTCTGGTCAAAATTGTTACATATTGATAAGGGCATTGAGTTCCGTGGAAATTGTGAAGAATTAATGATTAAATATGGTGTAAAAATTAAGTTAGGCACATCACATCACAGTCAAAGTATTGTTGAAGGATTTAATCGAACATTAGCTGAAAGATTATTCTGATTACAAGATGCTTCTGATTTATTGCTACCTTTATCTGAGAGATCCTGGACCTGGGTTAAAAATCTTCTGATTATTGTTAAAGATCTAATAATTCTATAACTCGACTTCTTGGAATGAGTCCTATGGAGGCAATAAAAAAGAAACAGGTTTTTGCCAAATCTTCTTTACCTCGTAATGGCCCTATAGGATTTGATGAGCCTCAATTATCTTACAATGATTCAGTAAGATATTTGCTCGAACCAGGTGAGTTAAAAGGTGGAAGATGTCATGTTACAGATGTGTATTGGTCTCCACAGATTTATCATATTAAAAAAACTATTACTCAAGAAAATCAACCAGTACTTTACAAATTACTTGATGAACTGGAAAGATCATTTGTACAAGAAGAACTTCAAATTGTTAAGGATATACAATTTCCATCTCAATAGATACTTAATGCATAAAATATACTTTGTTAAAAGATTTGTGATAGATATATGAATTAGATTTTTATTACACATGTGGAATATCAGGTTAGCTTTGATTTCACATATTACTTGTACTTTCCTTAGAATCACTTTTAAAGTATCATTTTATAATAGCTATCATCATACATCATTAATTATTTGTATATATATAGTGAAAAAAATTACTCGTGTATATATTCGCCACAAATTATTTAGAAATATATATTACCATTCTATAGAAATAAACATGCAGAAAAACCAAAGAAAGGATTACTTCCAATGAAACTTTTCCTTATGGATATGGATGAGGCTATAAAACATGCTTTATCATGCTGTATTGGACATCCAGCAATGTCATGGTCATTCGCTATGCTAGCTACTGGAAAAAGTGGTACAGGTAAGACTAATATATTTGGAAATATTGTTCTTGGTGACAAAGGTGAATGTATATATAAAGGGAAAAAGGGTGGATTCAGATATATACGATGTGATAATTTGATAATTTGTGGATATCACCCGGATGAACTTAAATGGGCATTTGTTAAATATATGTATGGAATAATCGCAAGTGATCCAAGAGCACCATACTACGAAAATATTAAATTTAGTTATATCTCATCTAAAAGAATTCCCAATGTAAAATCTTTTTCTCCCGAAAGAAGTACTGTAATTATCTTTTTATTCTTTATACATGGACGCCATCAGAATATTAGTTCAATTTACGTAATACAAAAATATCATCATATCCCAGTAATTATTTGGGAGAATATTTCACACTTAGTAATGTTTAATGGTGGCCAAGATGTTTCCAAAATTGTTGGTCGATATACTGATGATATGAAAAATGCTTCAATGGTTATTAATAGCTATTTACGTAAGGGTGAGTTCATTGTATTTGATCTAGATAGGCCTGAGGATGATTTGATTCATTTGCAAACACGCAACCACCACAACCAAAAATCATACTTATTATGTAATCGTTTTATCTGGAACTTTTTCTCCAGCACCTTCTTTAAGGTGTGATACCAGCTTCTTTTAAGTGAGCGTATTTTCTTCTGCCATAGTATTTATGTTAGTCCGGAAATAATAGTGATTACAGCTCTTCAAAGAAAGAGAAATCAACAACTACCGCTCTCCTTAGTAACCGATTAACGAAAATTACTCTAGTCAAACGTTTTCTGAAAAAGTAAGTACATGCTTTAGCATTAAAAGATCACATAAAAATTCCAAAAATTAAATTAGCTAGCTCTTTTTTATAATCGGTTTATCACTGCGCGATGATACATCTCCCGAGAGTGGGTGAAAGAATTTTTATGATACTTATCTTAATGTAGTCGAAGGCCTTACACAAAAAACAAAATTTCTGAATAAGTTTATTTTATGATTGATTGCGTCTACACGTGATGAAACCGAGACACGTAGTTGTCCAATAAAAATTTGCGAATGCCGAAACGCGTACTTATGATTTCTTACTTCTGTATCATTTTTTGTATCATTTTGAAGTCATATTTTTTTTGGTTAGAAAAGGACTTTGAGTTATTTTATAATTTATTCGTGGAAATCATGGACTATAAAGTCCCTGCGCATGCAGAAATCGATATTTACTTCTCCGTGAATCCAATTTCTAAATGGCAACTTTTCGATGCGTATATAAATTTCAAGTTAGAGGACGGCCGAATCCATACAGCATCAGAATTATTTAGGACCTTTTGTGGGTCACTAGCCTGCATCGAGAGTGGCAGTTACCCCAAATTCTAAAAGATGGCTACGAAGGTAAACTTTTGCTATAAATTTTGCTTTTCAAAATTCGATATTACTAAACAGTAGTGTTATAGACGAAAAGAAACTTTTTCATGGAGTTTGCCGAGAAACTTATTGAGCGTGTTGAATGACGGCAATTGATGAAGGAAAATGAAATTGACATTCAGGAAAAACAGGTTCTTATGTTTTTTATACAAATTATCAGTATATTGACATAACGTTAACGTAATAAATAACATTTAGTCCTTACGAGCTCAAGTATCTAAGTCGAAAGCATTGGATGATATAACAAATGCAATTATTGGAAAGCGTAAAAGAGGCAGTGATGGCAATGATGACGATGATGACGATGATGACGATGGACATATTAATAGTGGGACTTTTGATAATGAACAAAAGGTAAGAACAACACCATTCATAGTCATCTTAAATGTTTGCATCCGCTTATATATTTTAATTTAGATCAGAGAAAATTATGCTACTTCCGCAAGAGAGTCCGCGATGTCTTCATTCAACATCAAAATTAGTTCCAAACAAATTTTCACATGGAACCATGTAATCCAAAAAATGGAAATAAAAGAAAATTCCACGAAGGATGTATGTTCACAAATGTTTTGAAAATGATGAACCTGCATATTGTATTTTTACTAAATCATCTTTCTATATTTGCATTGAATAGTGGATTAATGACGGACACAATTTTTCAGATGATTTTCGGAAATTTCAGAAGTCGATTATCGAAAAATTAAAAACTGATCCAACTTTAAGCTATGCAACTGATATTGAATCTATAATGTAGGTACTTAATCCAGCAAAATCGTTGTATTTTTTAATTTTTTTTAATAGGATGTTCACCACATCATTTATACTTATAATAGTACTTTATCAAGCATAATGATATTAAGAAAAAACAAAAAACCGGCTTATGTTATCTCTTTATTGATACAAATAAAATATAAATGCCGGATGATACATGATAAAATACAGTTACAAAAAAATATCTATCATTTGTTAGATTTTTGTATACGACGTTTCTTGATTTCGTGTTCATCACACATTGCAATTCTATCCCTTAATAAGCCCACAATTATACCAATTACTGTTTTAACACCCTTCCTGATTGATTCAAGATCCTCCTTCAAGGCCGTTTTGGATAAATTAATCCGATATTCGCTTTTGCTGGTACAATATAGCCCTTCCGTAGCGAGTTTAATAAAATGCCATTCTGTAGCTAGAAAAAAAAAGAGAGATTAACTTTGCTATACCGGTAGAAACTATTCCGTAGAGATAATCTTCATCGTTTTGAAAAGCCTGATCCGCAGTTCGTTTCCTTTTATTCATATGACTTGCGCTCTCCAGTTGTTTTATATTTTGGAGATACCCAATTTCAACATTGCGTGGTTTTCCCTCAGCTATACATATAAGATCCTCATATCCTTTGATTGAATAATCAATACGCCCAGAGGAATCTTCGCCGGATACATCATCTTGGTATGCAATATATATTTTTTTCATTGTTGGTGAGTTTTCGAGTAATTGCAATTGATGCGTTTAAGATAGATGTAATAAAAACACAACGGGTTGCTTCATTGGTACTGTCTTGTATGGTTTCCAAATTCGAAAGTCTTAATATAATTTCTTTCATACACCGTTTGAGAGCTTTATCGTCATCACCGATTTCTTCGTAAACTGTATAAATATGTGTCTTTAGTCACTGGCCCACTATACAACTATTCTCTTACAAGAAAGAATATATATCATTTACCTGGATTAAATTGTTTTATACATTTTATACATGTAATTTTTTCACCATTGACTTTATATTTACGAAGTACCACCTTCAATTTATCTAATGTTTTATATGATGAGAAACTCTGTAATTTTGTTTCATTAAGCCCTTCGATAAAGTCTGAAAGTCTAGTTGCAGGTCCCAAAGCAAAGCCAATACTTCTAAATTTTTCTTCTGTTAATTTTAGAAAATCGAGACCAGCTATTTCTTGTTGACGAAAAAATTTCAAAATGGGATTTATTGAGTTTCAAATTATTCCTATCCAAATAATCGATAAGCTCCTCAGTATCATAGTCTTTAATAACATCCCCATGGTACGAGTTATCATATTATTTGTTGAAGTCTAAGACTTTTTCTATATTGAAAGTAGCAATCATAATTATACAGTATTTTTTCAATAGTTACATTTTTCCCTTTAATTAGTATACTTTTTAGAATTTTTTTTGACATTTTAAATATGATATTATTTGTTTTACAAATTTTCAAAATGGCATTAATTAAAGATTGATTTTTTGGTGTGTTGATAAGTTCTTTTGATTCCAGAATTAACTCTTTTGACCAAAAAAAATTTTGTATGTGTTGTAAATGTATTTGTATAGAAAAACCTATAGCTCACTTATCATTTAATCAATTCAGAAAATTGTTACTGTGCATTTGGAATTGTCTTTTTCACAAGCTACAAATGTTGTATGCCTCTTTAGCATATAATAATACATTAGGTATTGTACAAGTAAGAAGTGTTTTGTTTTTAATTACTAATATAAAACAAGTTGTTATTTTGAGGTATTCATAAATTCATATCATCAAGACTATATTCTAGTATAGAAATCACTACCATATTAAAGATATAAATTGCTTGTTTATCAGTTATAGATTTTTCTCTTAATATATTTACCAAGTAATCTGATAATTTTTTAAGTCATTCTCTTTGAAATTTTTTGAACCACTTTCAATTATATATACCTTTAAAGATCTAACTGAAAAATCTTTTGCTACTGGTGTTAAAATTTCCTCTCCCATTCTTACACCTCTTTTCCTATCGGCTACTGTTGCATTAATTGCTATAAAGTATAATTTACTTTTGTTTATTGCAATATCATTTATAACAAAAAATTTATCTGCTATTTCAAGAATTTGTTCCATGTACTCCTTAGACAAAGTGAACCAATTTGTATTGTCGATATATGTTGCCACTGACATTTTCAAAGTCAAATTACTTTGTATTTCCAATCGTAAATTATTAATTTAGCTTTTCTCATTTTATATCCAAACTTTGATTTTGCAAATGTTAAAAACCTTTTTTATTATATATTGAATATCCAATAAATACTTGAACTTCAGTATAATAACTATACATCAGGAAATTTTTGAAGGCAAATATATCCATATATATTTGTTCACTCATGTATTTATCCACATAAATTGCATTAATCCATATTAATCCACCTTAATTTACATTTATTTACATTAATTTATATGTTATATTGAATATATCTGCATATATTCAGTTTTTATTAATTACAAATATACTGGCATATATTTGTGAATGAAAATTTCATGATGTACTTATCAAGTAGCAGATAGGTGTAAAATTTGTAAACACAGGTCAAATACAAAAGATATGTTATACTGAAAAGGAATTCTAATTTTAGCTAATTATAATATAGGATACAATAGAACAGTTAATTATTATTGATTTTTAGCTAATTTATAATATACACTAATTAAAAATTTATAAATACTACACCTATCTGGTACCTGATAGATATAGTATTCATAAATTTTTGACCAGTGATAGAAATTACCATTTGGTATAGTGATTCTTTTGTGAAATTTTTAACTAGTGATACATATTAATATCAAAAAATTTTTATAGCCATATTAACATTATATATATTATTCAAATTAATTTGTACTAGTTAGATACAAAAGAATCATTGTACTAAATAGTGATTCCTACAGTATATTAAAAATTAGAATGTCTATACTATATATTAGCTAAAAATTAATAAAATCAACTATTCTATTATATCTTATATCGCAAGAATTTTATAAAGACATTCTAGTATGCTATAAATACAAACCATTTAAATAATATACTAAAAATGTCAATTTTAATATGTTATAATAAAAAATGTTTAAATAATGCACTAGAATGTTGTGTTCTAGTATGTTAGAAATACAAAATGTTTAAATAATACACTAGAACAGTGTATTTAGTACACTATCAATACAAAACATTTAAATAATACACTAGAACATTGTGCTCTAGTATGTTAGTGCCATTTGAATAATGCTATAGAATGGTGTTTATATAGTGTTGTAAAATGTTTTTATTTAATTCTTGATAATTATAAATTAGCTAAAATCAAAATTTCTTTTCAGTATAGTATATTTTTTTGTATTTGACCTGTGTTGATATAATAAAATAATTTGGAATTTGATACAATAGTAATTAAAAATAATTTGAGTAGCATGTATATTAATATTATAAAAAATATATATGATGAATTAAAGTACTCTCATATTACTAGATGGTGAATTAAGATATAGGATGAAAAACTTTAAAGCATAAGTTTGATGTGAATAGATAGCAAAATCTTATGTAATTATGTAATACTAATTCCAGATGGTGAATAATGGACAGTGAAAAGGATATGAGAAAAGTTAAAAACAACAAGAGATCAATTAAACATTAAAACTGGAAAAATTTCCCATATGTGAACAACTATTAGTTAGTATTGGAACATTATAAAAAGACATAAGTAGTTCAGGAGCTGTGAGCATAAAAGGAGTCTTTCAGTGTATCAATAACAGCTTCATGCTCAGTTGAGCACATTTTGACTATATTTAAAGTGCCATTTTTAATGAAAGAATTATAATCTTGCTAATGATCTAAATGTTTAACTTTTTAATTTTATTAATAATTTCAATTTTTTTTTATAAGTTTTACCTATAACAAAAACCTTTCTGTATTTCACCTTTAAATTTAGTCTGCTGTATCCTAAACATCTTAAACTGACCTAAATCCTTTTGCCCAAATCATTAAATTTTGCACAGATATGTTTAAGGCAATTGGAAAAGAAAGACTACAATTTATACAAGTCAACATTGAATCTCAATACAAACTAGCAATGTCCCACCTGGTTTCATTTAATGGCCCTTTTGGTAATTGAAGAATCTCTAATGAAAATTCCTTCTTGAGAACTTTGTTTAGTCCCTTTTTTTTTTGCGTATAACAATAATTAAAAAGTTTTTCTCACAATCATTTGTTAAAGTATATTTAATTATAAAAATTAGCAGTCAGGTGATTTACTCAAAAGTTATAATTAATTTATGTATTACTGTTAAACAAATCATGAGAATATTTGAACCCAAGGGGTCACATTGCACGAAATTATTCATCTATTTAGTCTTATTTAGTCTATTACTATAAAAATATCTTCTATGTAAACATTATCTAATTAGAGAACAAAAGAATATAATAAGAACGCTCATATTTATTTGTGTAACAGACGGAATTTTAGATAACCCACAACAAATTTGGGAACAATGACAATTCATTTTACCAAATTTGGGAACAAAAACAGGATTTCACACTATAAATTTCTAAATTTTCGTTATTTTATTTATCTTTAATGGACAAGAGACTTCTAATTGAGCTTTTGGAAGATCTTACAAACTTTCAGGTGAATAATGAACAGATACTGGACACCATCCTTAAAAAGTGTTGTAATGCATCGAAATTGGAGTTGGCAAAGTTTATAAACGACCTGTCATTGTCTCTGCGCCAATCCCCTGATGAATACATAACAGCTATGCAAATCTTCATTTGGCACCTCAAAGATGATTCTTTACAAAATCTTAACAGATGGCTTCCCAATTTTGTCTCGAATTTAATAACAGAAGTAATCCTGCCAAACCTTGATTATTCCGATTTTCTTAGTTTCAGGGAGCTCCTTCGTAATTGCGTTGAGCTCCTCTGGTGGGCTGATCTTAATAAAGAGTTGGCCACTCAAACAATTAAAAATATCTTCAGTGCAATTTTAAGGACAAAGTATATACTGGAAATATTAGTATCAGAAACTTCCAGTTATTACTTTTTCAAACTTATTCTATTTGACTTCAACATAATTAATCTGATTAGAGAAGAAGAACTGATACAATCAATGGAATTGGTTGTGGTTCTCATTATGAACTGCCAAAAGCATAAAGAAGAGTTACAGTCAATACACAGGATTTTCACTTTTTTAAAGACTTGGAAAACTCCGAATGAGGCACAATGTAGTAATACTTCTAGTAACGAAAACCAAATAGGTTTATTCAAGGTATTTTTTGTTGTTGTTTGATACTTTTCTCAATCGTTAAACTCATTCAACCTTCCCTCTCACTTAGAATTTGTTAGGATTTTTACCATGTACAAGTTGTCACAAACGGGCCCTCATTGACTTCTCCCCTGACAAATATTCTTCACTCATAGAAGAGGATGAACTTGAGTCTTTAGATGCCAAAAATCTATCTGATCATTTTCGCCTTCCATTCGAATTTAATAATAATGACGAATTAGGACCATGGGAAATCCTCCTTAGTGAAAATGTTATCAAGGACTTACGTAAATTAAATCCACACACAATGGATGCGGTCATGAAGCAATTCGGAAAAATAGCATCCGGAGAGTGGAACAAATACGTACTTTTAAATAAGATAAAATCTCATAATATTCCTGTTTTTGAGGTGAAAGTTCTTGACAATAGTGAATTGAGGATTATCTGGCAGGTTGACTATGGGTTCTCTATGCGCTGTCATTTACTCACGCAATTTGTGAAGATTTGGGCTGTCACCACCAATCAAGAAGAGATCTGCAATACATTAGCGAAGGCTCATGATGTCTATACTGAAGAGCATGTTAGAAGGTGTTCGATTAAACAAAAAGAGGACATTGTTTTACCAATGATGTCTTACGAAGAAGAGGAAGAAATAAAGTCCATTTACGAAAAAATTGACAGCACCGAGATGGACGATGAGAGATTATTAGAGGTCCACAAAATGCTTGTTACAGACAAGTTTATTCCTTTGTCGTCGGTAGAGTATTTACGATATAAAATAATAATAATAACTTCAGATTAAAACAGTTTTTAAAATAATCTTGCTTTCAGAACCTGTTGAAGTCACTTGTCAAAAACGCCCACGAATTCACTTTCCATGTATCAAAGACTGAGTACGAAATTATTAAAAATCCTACCTCATCTATTGTTATTGGTCGTTCAGGTTAGTCTAATTTCAATCTGATATAACTAGAGATAAAGATTCTAACATCAATTCCTATTTTAAATAATTAGGTACCGGCAAGACTACCTGTATTGTATTTAGACAGATTGCCTCGTACTTGACAAATCAACTTAACACGACATCATCCTTGGGTGGCAATTTTAACAAAAGGCAGTTATTTATCACTGTGAGCTACGGTCTGTGCTGCTGGGTAAAGCGATACTTTGCTCGGTTACGAGAATCAGCAGTATTTTCTAGAAAAAAAATGACAAAGGCACAGTTTAACGAATATATAAATAAGATGGAAAAGGAAAATGATACCAAGACCGATGATAACACAATGCCCTATGAAAGAAATGAAGAAGAAGCTATGAAAGACATTCCAAACTCATTCCTTTTATTGAAGGATGAACACTTTCCATTATTCATTACCTACAATAAATTTTCAAAAATGCTTATGGGAACTTATGACATTGATATTCAGAAGCTAAGAGAGCCCTCTAAAGTTAATGAGGAATATGATAATGAAGAGGAGTTCATTTTCAAGAAATCTTCTTTATTTGACGCATCTAAAGCGTCATGGGCTCACTTCATTGACTATAATCGATTTGAAAAAGAATATTGGCCTCATCTTGGTGATCCTTGTAGGAATAAATGGGCATGCGAACTAATTTACTCTGAGTTTTCCGTGATCAAGGTATATTTATACAAAAGCCTTACTTTCCATAGTATGTTATATTTTCTTCTAAAAAATATACATTTGAAGGGAATAAATCCTGAGCCATATTACCTATCAAGAGATGATTACCTTAATATCAGTATCAGGAAATACCCAGTATTCTGCCATAATCGCGAGGAGATTTATGATCTATTTGAGCGATATGAAAAGATAAAACGTCGGAGAGGTCAATTTGACTCGATGGATAGGTAAAACCGCATTAATACATAAATTTTTTGAAGTTGAGATATAATTTCATAATTTCATATCATTTCCTGTAGAACATTGGCCATTTTTCGTCAAGCTAAAATGAAACCACTTGGGGGACCACAAATAAATGAAGTATACATTGATGAATGTCAAGATAACCAAATAGTAGATTTGTCACTTATCTTGAAGCTATTTGAACACGCTGACAGCGTTTTAATGGCAGGGGATATAGCACAATGCATTGCTCGGGGTTCTTCTTTCCGTTTCCAGGGTATGTATTTTTAATAATAATAATGGATAATATCTTGCCTTATTTTACTAATAAAATATATAGACTTAAAAACCTTGATGTATAAATGGGAGATCGATCGAATCAAAACAAATAACAACCAATACTATGCCGTAAAACCAAAAGAATTTGAGTTAAACATTAACTTTCGTTCTCACCATGGGATTATTAAACTTGCTTCATCTGTGACTGATCTTATCAAGCACTTTTTCCCTGATTCTATCGATTCGTTGAAGCCCGAACATGGAGAGGTTGGCGGCCCGAGACCTATTATGGTCAAAGAGATGTCTGAAATTGAGGTTTTTAATGCCTTTGCTGAGAATAATCAATCCGATGATAATATCGATTTGGGTGCTGAACAGGTTATTATTGTACGTAATGAAGAAGATAAAATTCACGTAAAAAATATTATTGGTGAAAAGGCAGGATTTGTGATGACCGTATACGAGACCAAGGGAATGGAATTTAATGATGTGCTTTTATATAATTTCTTCAAACCCGCACGTCTAATGGTATGATGTTATTTACTTCGTTGCAAAACGTTATAGGTTATTTATTGAATATTTATTGTTTATGCATATATATGAACCATTTTAAGTGGCGAGTAATTCTTTCTACGTTGGACGGATATTCCAAAGGGATCCGGTCCTTCGATCATCATCGTCACCAACATTATATCCTTTTATATGAGCTCAAAAATCTCTATGTCGCAGTGACCAGAGCCCGACAACGCCTCTGGATTTATGATGTAAATGACGAGTTCAGTGAACCAATCCAAATGCACTGGGAAGAGAAAAATCTGGTTAAAGTAGTCCGGGATAAACGTAGTTTACCTAATACGACTAAGAGTGCTAAAAGCAGTAACCCACAAGAGTGGGACCAAAAGGGAAAAATTTTTTTGGAACGACAACAATATGATCAGGTTAAATTGCTTTATCACTTTTCAAATATTCGTGTCATATAACAAACTAGGATAACTAAATAAATGTAATTAATTTTTAGGCTATTTTCTGTTTCGAAAAGAGCAAAAATGAAAATCTGCGTAAAGTTGCTGAAGCATATTCTCTTCAGCAAGATGCCAGAGCTTCCATATACGATACGGATGAAAATAAAGTGAAGGATAAATTCATACGTGCTGCTTGTGCCTTTGAAAAGTGTTTCCGATATCACCAGGCGGTTTCATGTTATCAAGTAAAAACTTTTTAGCATACTATATTTTATAAATTAATGTGTCTTGATTATATCATTTACTTAATATAAACAATCAGGACATCGAAATGCATAAAGCAGCTGGTAAGGTTTATACCTCAAGAGGCATGTTCGAGTCTGCTGCCCGTTATTTTAAGGCCAACAATAAGTACTATGAGGCAGGTAAAAATTTCGAAAGGGCAAAGAAGTATATTAATGCTATTGTAGCTTATAAAGAATGTGGTTCATATGAAACGGCAATCAGTTTGATGAAAAGGTAAGACAATTATATATGTAATACTATTATCAAGGCATCAATCTGATTCTCGTTTATATTATCATAATAAGACACAGACATGATATCGATAACAAAATATTCTTCCGTAATATCTGTCATATTATAATCACTTGTTTTCGAGAGAATAAGGAGAATACAAGAGAGAAGGCTATTTCCATCCTTACACAAGAAGAAAGAAATAAGCTTCTGAAGGACCGTGAATTTTTGAAAGAGATTTTTGTTGCTGCTGAAAATCTACGTTCATGTGGGAAATTTGAAGAAGCAGCCAATATGTTCAGTCGATCATTTGAAGAAGCAAATATCCTTGAATCTTTACAGTGTCTTCTATATCTTTGCAGGATAAATGTCTTGAAAAATATATTAGCAGATAGCATAAACCAAGATACACTAGATGAGTTACGTAACTTCCATTGTAAGGCAACCAATTTCATTTCGAATATCACAAATATGAAGTTGCAATGGTTGAAAACATCTAGTAAGTGGAATATCCTGATGGAAGAAGTTCATTTATACTCAGCTTATTTTGAGAAAAATCTCAATAGAATCTGTGAATGCATACAATTTTTTCATAATCGCCAAGAGCTCGTATATGAATTTCGTGCGATAAGCTTATGGCTAAAAATTTTGCCACAAAGCATAAATGCTGAATACTGGCATGAACGATTGCAATTTTTGTTGAGCCTGTGCAAATTGATTTTCGGTTTTATAGCTCCACATCAAACTATTAATCTTAAGAAAAACCTCGAGGAAATTTTTTTAGTAAGAAAGTTGGAGAATAAACTAAAAATTGCTTTCGATAACCCACTTGTTGATTTCATAAAAAATGCAAGTAACAAAAAAAAGTCAAATTATTGGAAAATTTTCGATGCGAATCTTGTGTATGAAGCAATTCCAAAATTCATTGCTTCATATATCCGTTGGCTTATCTCAATGGCTAATCAATACGGTAAAAATATCCCAGATATAGCTTCTGAAATATGTCATCATTTTGCATCTTCGGGTAAATGTCCAACAAAAAAATGCCTAAATCATCACGTTATTCCAACATCATCAATCTTGTACAAACGTTTGTCCCTTGCATGCGATCAATACACTTTAATGAGACAGTTGAGCATATTGCATCAGAAAAAGCTAATAAGTACTAATGAAGTTTCGTATCTTCAAAATTTTTGGGCTGGAAAGTTGTTTAGAATCCATTTTCGCTATTTCTCCCCGCAGACAAGTTGTCCGGAGATCACCCGTATGATAATAACTAAACTTTCCAAAGACTCACACAATGCGCTTATGCGTTTTGCTCTCATTAATTATGTCAGCGAGTTTGGAAAATACATCATCGTTTCTCAGTTGAAAGATAGCTTGACAGTACATAATTTATATAATTGGAATAATGAAAGTGGACAATATGGAAACCTACCTTCTTTATTAATTTCGTCTTTTAACTCTAAAAAAATGATCAATGCAATTAGCTACTCTGACACAATTATTTATTATGCCATAAGAAATTCTGAGCAAGCTACTACTGCTGATTTTCTTTATGATCTTACATCTCTTATCGAATTTACGATGCTTTTAATTTTAACAATTCGTCCTGGATATTGCAAATTTTGCCTTCCTCGAAGTTATTTAATTAATTATTACTATGTTTTTAATAAGAACCCACGCTTTTCAGATCAAGAATATTCCGACAGATATAATAAAGAGGACTATCGCGAAGAAATCGAAAATTTGTTCTGTCAAGTTCAACTGCTGCTTTCTAAGCTATTTTCTATGCAATATTTTAACTTAAAAATTATTCTTAGACTAATAAGACTCATGATCCTTATCTCTCTGAATGAATCCACTTTTCAGTCAATTGTATTAGATATTTTTAAACATCTAAACAAAAAATCTCGTGCTATTAATTTCAAGAGATATTTAGAGAAAAAAAATATGAAAGACCTTGTAAAAGAATTGAATTTTGAACTTAAAAAGAATGGCTTCGATTCTCTGGTTATAATCGACTATAACTGGAAAAACTGTAATGAAAAATGTCAATTTTCTTTCTTGGAAGAGTTCCAGGTCACGAAAATTGTATACACTTCAGTTGATGAATTTCGTTTTTCTCTTATGAAAGAAGCCAATTGCAGTAAACAGAATCTCAGCCCAATGCCTGCCGCCTTTAGTGGCAAAAGTAACAACAAGAATAAGAGCGAAGAAAATGATGATAACCAAAACACTTGTAATAATGATGATAAGAGAGATGAAGAAAGGAATGATAATGATGATAATGATAAGAACGATGTTTGTTATGATAAGAATAATGAACAGCTTAAAGCATCGGCCATAAAAATTCTAAACTGGTTCTATCGCATTCGGGATCAAAAGAAGTTTCATGAATCTTATGATTCAATTTTAAATGAGATTTACTACAAAGTGGTGGATTTCTGCCAAAATGCTGTGAAAGAGAAAGGCAAGAATGCGGTATACAAGTATAATATACTCTTAAGAGGTCCAACAGTAGATGTGATTGTGGAATTGATTAAGCTTCAGGAAAGAATTTATAAAACCAAAGATAAAATTAAAGATAAAATTAAAGAAAATAAAGTTAATAATCATCTTCCCGATGACAAAATCGAAATTTTTTTGGAATTGGAGGAAGAATTAGAGTATGTTGAAATTATTTGCAGTTTCTTTTATTATATAACTTATTGAAATTTTTATTTTTTAGATATAATTATGAAGAGAAGATAAAGTGTTCATTGGAATCACTGCTTTTAACTAAGAACTTGATAAAACATAAAGAAACTAATATTCAATGGTTAGAGAATGAACTGCTGCAGGCAAAGGATATTATTGATCAAGTTAAAGAATGTATTAATAAAAGCAAAATTGTTGGGTTTTGATGCCACTCACTTTATTTTTTTTTTGAATGAGTTTGAAAGCAGCTTTTCAATAACTTGATCTAAATTATTATTTATTGTAAGTTGATATCCTTGCTAGTAATTAAAATATGTATTATTTTTCACTATTAATATTTTTCACAATTTATATCTCAGTAGTTTTATTATATTTCTTTATTTTTTATTTGATCTTTTAAATAAAAGCTATTTTACAATATTGTATTTAATTTGCTAAGTTGTTCAAAAAAACCAATTATTTATATTTTGGATATCCCATGGTAGTATTGTATATGGATATTGTTGGTCATTTTTTAACCTTAAATTTTTGTATATCTGATATGTTGAAAAAGAAAAGATAAAATTTATTACATTAATTATAATTTTATCTTCAAATTTTATGAGATATATATTAATAAGATGTAACTGAAATGTAACTAGAGCAGATTCACAAATCAAATAATCAAAAATTGGCTTAACCTATTTATGTATCATTCACAAATCTCCCTATTAAATTAACTAAGATTACTGGCTCCCAGATAATATATAAGATTTACAAAAGTTTGAACAAAAATAATTGTTTTTTATAATAATTCTAAACAAAGATTGCAAAAATAAACAAATAAAATATAACTTTTAATTAAAGTAATTTAATTTAAAATTATCATTTCACAATATAACATTATAGTCAACCCTCAATACAATGAATCTAGTGTCTGGGCCAATTAGGCTTTCATTATAAAAAAATTTGTTAATGGTATAATGAAAATTTATAAAAATCTGATATAACATATAATGAATATTTTTAAAAATTCATTATATATTTTATTAATAAAATCAAAATTTATGAAATTTATTATTTTTATAAACTATTTATACTATTTATATACTATATGTAATACTTCTAAAAAATATCTTCAATAAAACTATCAAAATTACTTTATGTCATTGAAAAAAAGTATTTTTTTTAATTTTTTTACATATTTGTTGTTCTAAATATAAAATTATTTTATCATATAATTTAATAGCTTCATTGTGAGTAATAATTAACAAAGGATCTTATTTTCTTCTATTTCTTCTGTTTCATCTTCTTTATTAGAAAGAACTGCAGCTAGAATTTCATCATTAGTTCTTATTTCTGTAATAACTTCTGTATCATTATAATGAATAAATTCATTAGCACTAAAAGGATCTTCAAGATTTAGTCTATCAATTAATACTTGAACCTCATTTGTATTATTTACTGTAATTTCATTTATGTCCATTTCATCTACAGTATAATTCAAATTAAATTCATCTGTATCTACTTCAGATAAAATACCTGTCTTTTGCCAACAATTTTTAATGGTAAATTCAGTAACATTATTCCATACATAAGTAACATATTTAATATATTTTTTAATATTAATTTCAACAGGTTCAATACTATATTCATTAAATTTATCAAGTGCTTTAACACGATTGTATAAAATAATTTTTGATATTGTACCTAAAATAAAAATAAAATTATTATTAGGAAAATTTTAAAGTTGAAATTAAATGACATGAAGTGATTTTCTACTAAGATATTCTTAAGATAAATTAAAAGTTCTGGTTCTGAATTACATTTTCATATATATTATATTTTTGTAACATCAATATTCATTAAAATCATGATGTTTAAATTTGGATGTCTATAAAAAGTCTAATAAAAACTTTTCGTTATGATCTCTATGAATATTGATGTTACAAAAATATAATACATATTGTTACCTCTGATTTTATCTATATTTTATTAATTATTTATATATTTTATTATTATATATTCTATTATGTATTTATTATTTTACTATTATTTATTATTTATCTATTTCTTATTATTATAGTATTGCAGTAGATCAATTTAATAGTCTATAGTACAAATTAGATATTATTACTTAAATTAGTAAATTCCTAAATTCTTGTTAATCTATAATACTAGAATACAAATTAGAGTACAAGCCAGAGTACGAGTAATATCTTAGTAAAAGTATAAGTTAAATTAATAGTTAAGATATTAGCTAGGATATTAACATAAATACTAGTGAAGTTTATAGTCAGATTATAAGTTAACTTAGTAGTTAAACCTATAATATATATAGAGGCTGAGAATTCTCTCAACTTAGTCTTCAGTTTATCCTAGTTCTCCAAGTTTTAGTTAGTTTTCAGTTAGGATTTATTAAGTAATAAAGTTAATATTATAAAATCCTTTGAGTTTCTTGTTTATTGTATTTTTTTTAATTGATAAACTGTTTGTTCCTATTAACAAGTTTTCATACCACTGTTAATAGTTAATATGCCTCTTTCATAATTGATTATATATAATTCCTTCTATATATAAACTCTTATATCGTGATTCTTTTATTTTGAGATTAATATTCTTATAGTTTTATTTAATTTTATTTGTTAGTTTTAGTTATTTTATCCTGTTATCTTTGTAAATTTGTAGAAGATTTACATGGATAACAATTTGATAGTAACTGTAAAATATAAAAATTTCTTTTTATTCTAATTAAGAAATATTTTATTAGTATTTTAGTTATTGGTTTTGAATTCCTTTTAAAATAGTATTTAGATTTTTGAAATAGTTTATTAATTTTATATGAATAGTATTACACAATTAAATAATTTAGTTATCAAATTTTCCCTTGAATATAATAACAGAATAAAAAAAATAGTTCAATAAGCTAGTAGTAAGTACCTATATACTTTTAATCCCCAACAACTTGAAGAATAAAATAAATTAAAGTTCAACTTCATCGTCTTTTTAATATTAGAGATATTTGCATAATAATTTTAAAATAAATTCCTGAATTAAATTAGTTTTTAGTAGTAGATTTCTCTTTTTTCTTTTATATTTATGAAAGTAAAAGTAAAAAATATTTGTATAAAAAAAACAATTGAACTTAAAAATAAAGCAATAAAGAAAATTGTTGACCGAGAATTAGAAAAATAAGAAAAAGATCCTAACTACGAAATTACCTATACCCTTAAAGATTTAAACTGTGTAAAAGACCATTTGGTTCAAATTAAACATTACATGTAGATCTGAGATAATATCTTAATAGATAATAGTTGAAACTTCTTTAATATTCCAAAAAAAAGTAAAAAGAGATTGGAGAGACTCTTCCCATCAATCACTTGTATCAAATATTTCTACAGTAGAAAAATATAATTTTTTACTGTAGTTATATATAAAACTTAGTTATTTTTCTATTTTTTATTTGTATGGATAAGAAAAAACATAAATACAATACCATAAGTGTTTCTGGTCAATAGGATGATAACAATAATCAAGAAAATAAGGAAAATATGAATTTTATTTCTATGGCTAGTAACATATAAAATGAAAATAATACAACTATGAATATAGAAGAAGAAACAAAGATACCTTAGATACCAATGCACGCAAGTAAAAAAGAGCTGTTAGAGAGTCATTTGAAGAAGAAACAGAAATAAATATTAATAATGTTATTAAACTATGGTTAAGTATTTCATTTGTAGCAGAACCAAAATATAAAGAAATTTCAGATGGTGAAGAGGATAATGATTTATATATTGAGAAAGAATTTGAAACAGTAAAAAGTAAAAAAAATAAAAATAAAAGAGTTAAAAAGTATTTGTAGAGAAATCTAAAAATATTTCTTTTAAAATCTAACATAAAGAAACTGGTATAAAATTTCTTAAAGTTTCTGTTGAAGTGAAAAAATTAAGGAAAAATCACCTTTTGTAAAAATTCTCATGGTTAAGAATCTTTTTTTTTAAAAATCAAATTGAAGTGATTTTTGAAAAAATTGAAACAACCAATAAAATTAAAAATATAGTAATATATCTTTTAAATGAAGAAGAAGTACAAAAAGTAAAAAAAGTAAATCTAGGAAATACTGAAAATCACATTTATATGCAAAATGTAATGAAACAGTTACCTAATAAATATAATAAATTACACAAATAAAAAATTTGAGATATTCTTCTATATGTAAAGAGAAATGATTTAATGTTACATCTTAATCATTTTGAAAAAGTAAAACAATTATATTTAATAACAAAAAACATGTGACAATTAGGTCACATGAAATTTGAAAATATGGAAGTTGCAGAAAAATTATGAGAAAACTTAAACTAGACCCCAGGGTTTAGGTCATTTATTCTAAACCCCCGGGGTTTAGGTCATTTTGTCTAGACCCTTTCTTAATTTATAAATATCAAAGTTAAATTTTAGTTGTATAACCCATCAAATAAATAATCTTTGTTTATTTTGTTATTATTATTATTTTTATTATTTTCATTTTGAATATTTTCTTT
>CAJVPK010000829.1:0-20749 GCA_910592015.1 Diversispora eburnea | reverse complement strand
GAGAAATCTGTCATCTAGATGGTAGCACACTCATCCTCAGGTAACACTGTCATCTTGCTACCATCTCTCGTGACATTTGTAACCTTCCGTAATCCTCGTACAGCGTTCCCCGTGGCATTCGTGCCACCTCACTATTATTGAGACTGAGAACTTGATTTGTTGTGTAATTCTGTAGTGTGCTGTCCAGAAGTGACTGTGTTTTAATTCCTGCCAACCGATTATCAAGTTACACGAGACGATCTTTATAAATTAACTGCGCAAATCACGATTATTATTAAGCAAATCTCTATACACGTGAATAGAAAGGGAATAAGCTTATAGGAAATCATGTAAAAATAAGTTAAAAAATTTTTAGCGTTCAAATTTGAACGTTGGACGATCCAAGGGATAACGTATAATACACATATTATAAAAAAGAATATACACCTCCATTACATTGGCCTCGTAATGCATCATCGTTTTCATCTTAGGAATATGAAACATTATTTTATTCATATTAAAGTCGAGAAACGATAATATTTTTTGTAACTGTTTTAATCAACGAATTAAATCTAATTTCTCTAGCTGAAATAAACTACTTATGTCACTTGTTATAAAGTTTAATACAAATAAACAATATCACTTTGCTTAATTTTTTGAACCGTAATAAAAATGCTTATCGGCATAGGTACGGATATATTTTTATTTTGTTGTAATATGGTATTTTTTCCTTCTACCAAGTCTCAATTTATATAATAAAAGATGGAATTGTCTTTATTCTAATACATTCGTAATAGAATTATCCGAAATGATAATTTTGTGAACTGTTTAATGATTTTCCTTTCACTTAACCCGAAAATAAATATTTCATATGTAATATGATATTTTGACTTATCAGACCATTTTTTCGAAGCGTATATTCGACTTTAAATTTATTTATTGATTTTTTTTAAAAAGAAATTTCCACCTTATATACTGTAAGTGAACAAAAATGCTGCAATCAAGGCTATCATGATTATTAGTGCAATCCATGCAACTCAAATGGAAATGTGATAGAACCAAGGGATTTAACTGGTTGATTTGGGATTGTGTATTGTTGATTCAAATCATCCCGAAGCTGTGTACCAAGAATATTTCTATAAGGCTTTAATTTTCCAAAATTGAAATCAATGCTTGCTTTTTATAGCGAAATGAAATCTTCAGATTTCAAAATCAAATTTGGATGTTTGGTAATGATATCATTATAAAATTGTTTCAAACCTTTGAATCCATTACACTTATTACTTATCAAAGATTGAGTGATAAATACGGGAAAAATGAATTTTTAACCCAGAAGCTTTAGATTCAACAAGGTAACTTTCTGATTTTCTGATAGTTCTTCGAATTCCAATTGATTCATTAGCAACAATTATTGATCCATAAATGATTTTGGTTTCTATTTTTTAATACTAGGTAACTTTATAATTTTTCCGATAGTTCTTCGAACTCCAATTCATTAGCAACAATCATTAATTCATAAATGATTCCGGTTTCTATATTTTCAATGTTAACACTTCCGCCATAGATGTATCTACATTAAATATATAAAATAAAACATGATTTAAAATATCAATTTAAAAATATCTTTTATCAAAATACTTATACAATACAATAGCAATATTATATAAAGTAATAAGTAATTTACTTTTCACTTGCTTAAAAATAATTTTGAATATTTGAGTAGAAATATTTGTCTGAAAATAGGTTTGACATGATTTTCATTCGTAGCAATATTTTCCAACTCTATAGTGAAGTGGGTAGAACGATAGCATAAGACAATTGAGTGCTAAGTAAAAGATTTCTTGTTTTCTTCTTTATCAAAATCAATGACAACATTGTACTCTTTCTTGTCGTTAAGAAGTTCTGAAAAATCTTGAGATAATTTGTCAAAAAATTTTAAGGACATTATTATTAATTAGTTTATAAGTTAGATTTAAAACTTCAGATGCTGAAAATCAGAATTTTTACAAACAATATGAACCCCTGGTTGTACAATTTATTTGTAGAAAATTCTGCAGCCATCAAGTTTTTTCTTTAAATAGCAATTCATACTTATTATCCCACCACATTCACATTGCTCGGCAGATACAACCTGTCTGCGTCATATAAAGCAAATAGACTTTATCCTGCGACGCAGATATATATATATAAATAACCTCTGTATAAGCTTATTCGCATATAATTACTGATAAGCTTATCCCCATATCATTCTGAATAAGTTCACAGCTTATTCAACATGTAATGAGATAAGCTCACAACTTATTCAACATGTAATTAGATAAGCTCACAGCTTATTCAACATGCAATGAGATAAGCTCACAGCGTATTCAACATATAATGAAATAAGCTCACAGCTTATTCAACATGTAATGAGATAAGTTCACAGCTTATTCAACATGTGATGAGATAAGCTCATAGCTTATCTAAGATATGCTCATTTTATTATTTATAAAAATTTTTGTATATAAAATTATATTTCTATAGCTTCACTTATAATTTACAAATTCTAGAACACTTTTTTACTATGGTATTTCTATGATAAATAGAAAGATATTGGTCTTAGTTACAAAATGATATACTTTTTATCTTTGTAACATCAATATTCATCAAGTTATTATAGTTTAAAGTCGGAGTATTACAAAAATATTTGAAATTTTTTTTATAATACTACATAATAAACTTTTTTATTTAATAATCTACTACTAAAACTAATATTAAATAAAAATAAAGATATAGGTAATATATGTCTTTTGTAAAAGTTTCAAACCCTTTATGCTAAAATTAAGCATCAAATAAATGATATAATTTTAAAAAGAGAAATACATATTTATCACTATTTTTGAAAATTAATTTTTAAAGGCACAGATTTCTGCAATCACGTGATCTTGTGGACCAATGAATTTTAAAATTTATGATCACGTTATTAAGACGAAGCACCATTATTTTTATTTATTATACATTATTACCATTACTACAATTAAATATACACATACATACTTTCTCTCCTCCCTATATTGAATTAATTGATAAAAATTTTATTAACAAAGTTATAATTAAAAAAAATTAAAAACAAAAATAAAATATTAAATTATTAGTAAAAAATACCTTTTACTTCAAAACATCAAAAACCACTTTTAAAATATTTAAAATATATATATAAGAGTTTTATATGGTTAAGTTTCATTAAAAGTAAATTTATGATCAGAAATAGTTTGTATAGATCTCAAGATCTATTGTAATTACTAGTAATCGCTAGTAATCACTGGTAATCACTAAAATCGCAATTTGTAATTCCAGTAATCAAGAGGAAGAGTTCTAACAATATATTCTTTGTGCTTTAATAAAAAATAACTGCGAATATACTAACATTTATAATATAAAAATAAAAACTTATGTTTTTATTGAATTGACAGGTTTTTATTATGCATGATTATCTTTTTTTAATTTTTTTGCAGCGATATTTTGTAAATTTCGAAACTTATTCTTTTACTTTAAGGTATTTAAATTTATTGATTAATTTAGTTATTATTATTATTTATTTAATTTATTTTAATTTATTTTAATTAATTTTAATTTTTATTCAATTTTATTCAATTTTACTTTTCAAATGTATAATATACAATATATTTATGAATATATTTTGATATTAGTCTTGATAAAGAATAGTTAAAAAAAAGGGGGATTCATATTTAATCAAGTATAATGTATTAAAAAATTTAATATTTAATTGACGTTATATCTACGTTTTTATTGATTATTTCAATAATAAGTTAATTAAATATTATAAATATAAAAAGAAAAATCTTAATTATAAACTAAGGTAATATAATCATACAAATGTGGTGAATAACGCATACTCCATACCTTGTGCTAAGATTTTTGTAAATATTAATTCAATAATTAATATTAAGACAATTTTAAAAAAAATATCGAATTTAAAAATTAGACATATTCAAATCCATCATTCCGGAATCAGCTAAATAAGATAAAAAATAAATAAATATAACATGATTAAGTATAATAAATAAATATAAAATAAAAATTTAGGATTGATATTTACTAGTGCTTAAATAATCCAAGGATTTAGTTAATTCCTCAAGTTCCTTTTCAAAATTTTCTTCGTTCTTAGGTTTTGGGAGACTTGAAAAATTAAGAAGTCGACTGGTATAATATGCTTGTGGATGTGTTTGATAATTGAGTGGAGTTGCAATTGTTGTAATTGTTGTATTGGTTGATATAAAAAATTCTTCAGCTTTTTTAATTTGAATTGTAATTTTGTTATTATTTTTATAATTATTTTGCCTATAATCCTCAAGCCATCTCCACAACTCTATATATAATTCTTCAAAAGTAGGTCTATGAGTAACTCTAGCATCCCAACATCTCATAATCATTCTGGTAATTAATTTTGGGATGTGGATTGGAATTTTTGGTCGTAATCCAGTACATATTTTCATTGCTAAATCCTTGTTATGTGGTAAATCATAATATGAGGGAAGGCCCGTCACTATTTCGCAAGCTATTATTCCAAAAGAATATACATCAGCAGCTTTTGTATATTCTTCTCCACCTAACACCTCTGGGGATACATATGGTAAAACATCAAAGATATTTTTTTTTTCGGGATTATTTGGATTTTGCCCAACTATTTTACTTAATCCAAAATCTGAAATATTTAAATTAAAAGAATATTTAAAATTATATGATAAAATATTTCCAGGATGAAAATCCTGATGAATTATGTCTAAATTATGAATATATTTTAAATTATTTGATAAATAATACAAATAATTTAATTTATTTTCCAAATTTATACTATTAAAATTATTTTTTAAATAATCTCTAAGATTTCCTCCTTCAGCATAACGTAAAACCATCATATATCAGCGTGTTTCTGGATCTTGAGTAATTCTGTAAATTGAATTGAATTATTCATTGTTTTTAAGTGTATAACCATCTAAATAATATATGTATATATATTTTAATTTATAGTAAATATACTATATCAAATTTACAATATTAATAAACATTTTACCTCATTTAAGAATTCTTCATTTAAATTTACAAAATTATCAAACTTTTTTAATACCACTTTTTGTTGACCGTACCTTTTCTATTGTTGATTTTCAATATTCCATCGTTTAATTTGTCCATCAAACCATTGAGCTAGATGTATTGTTCCAAATCCCCCTCTTGATATTTGTTTAATATATTTTAATCTATCATAAGTATCCATTCTATTACTTCCCGACTTTTATTCGCATTTAATTGAGCATTCTTAATAATTTTATCTATTGCTTCATTTCCACTTGTCCATTTATCAAAATTGTCTTTAAAATGATTCGAGTTACATGGCTTGCACCATAAGAGAGCAGATTTTTGATTGCATGCTTTGCATTCTTGGCATATTACAAAGGATGACATTTTTATTGACTTATAGTATGTAAGATGGAAGTTTATTATTTTAAAAAAATAAATTTGCAATTGAATTTCGTTTAGATGAAAAATTAAGTTTGGTTTTACGTATGGATTTTCTTTTTAAAAAGCCATTTATCAGAATGGAATTACAATGATGCAAAAGGCAATTTCCTCGGACTTCGGAGCGTACGATGATCATTATTTATATGGCTTGTAAAACTAGCTACTGGTGAAGTTTTTTCAGTTAATTGTTTCATGCGTAGCGGTTTTTTTTTAGAATAAAGTATGAAAAATTCAAAAAAAAAAACATGGTTATATTGTTACGTTCCTTTTGAATAACAAAAATTAAATTGTTTCAAAGTCAATGGATGAAATTACTACGTAAATTACGAAAATGATTACGAAAATCACCTGAATATGCTTATGATAATTTGCTAAATTTTCCCACATAAATGAGACACATCTGTTATTTTTCTTTTTTTGTGGAAAATCAAATCAACTTAATAAATTACTGGTAATCTCAATCTTTTACTCATGACTTCCGAATTTTTGGCATTGACGATTAACATGCAATTTATCATTTTAGGTAAGACTCTTATCTACTAATACACATAAATAATAACACATGTATAAATATTATTTGTTGGTTACTCAATACTATATTTAAATGGCTCGACTACTAATTTTTTTTTTTTTTGCATGCTAATACTAAAAAATCAAACTTCAGTTTAAAATTTATTCGAGCACAAAAAAAAAATTTTTTACTTCACATACTATTAGTATGAGTGAACGAAAAATGACATATAAAATATGTCCAGAATGTAGTCAAAAGTATACTAACCGAATTTTGGGTGATTGGTGCAAACCGTGCTATTCAAAACATTTCAAAGATAATTTTGATAAATGGACGAGTGGAAATGAAACAATAGATAAAATTATTCAAAATTCTCAATTAAATGCAAACGGTTATTGGGAAGTAATAGAATGGATATCTTATGATAGAATAAAATATATTAAACAAATAGCAAGAGGAGGATTCGGAACAATACATTTAGCTAAATGGCTTGATGGACAAATTCGTGTATGGAATTTTGAAAATAAACAATGGAAAAGATATGGTCAACTTGATGTGGTATTAAAAAAGTTTGATGATTTTGCAACTTTAAATGAAAATTTTTTAAATGAGGTAAAAAAATTATTTTATTTATATTAAAATTATACAAATAAAATATAATAAATACAAATTAAAAATAATATATATTATTATTATTATTATCATTATTTAGATGGCAATTCACTTAAAAACATGGAATAAAGGTTCAGTCAATTCAATTCAATTTTACGGAATTGCACAAGATCCGGAGACACGGAAATATATAATGGTTTTAGATTATGCTAAAGATGGAAATCTTAGTGATCATTTAAAAAATAATTTTAATATTAGTTGGGAAAAAAAATTATATTATTTATATGATTTGTCAAATACTTTTCGAAATATTCATAAATTAGATATAATTCATCAGGATTTTCATCCTGGAAATATTTTATCACACGATTTTAAAGGGGATTATTTATATGTTTCGGACTTCGGTTTAAGTAAAATGGTTGGACAAAATCCAAATAATCCCGAAAAAAAAAATATTTTTGGTGTATTACCATATATGGCTCCGGAAGTATTATGCGAAGAAAAATATACAAAAGCGGCTGACGTATATTCTTTTGGAATTATAGCTTTTAAAATAATTACGGGATTTCCTCCATATCATGACATTTCACATAACAGTGATTTGGCAATTAAAATATGTAATGGATTACGACCAAAAATTCCATTTCATATACCGAAATTAATTACCAGAATGATTATGAGATGTTGGGATGCTAGAGTTACTTATAGACCTACTTTTGAAGAATTAAAAAATGAGACATATAAATATTATTCTGATTATATGGAAAATGATTTTAAAAATAATAATGAAATTACCATTCAAATCAAAAGATCCGAAGAATTTTCTACATCAATCAATGCATCAGCAGCTAACGATGCAGAAATCACAACTTCACTCAACTATCGAACACATCCACAAGCAATCTATACCAGTCGACTTCTTAATTTTTCAAATCTTCCAAAACCAAAAAATGAAAAAAATTATGAAAATGAACTTGAAGAATTAACTAAATCTATTTCTGATTTAAGTTCTAGTAAGTAGTATCAATTATGGTTTTATCTAATTTCATATTTTATTTTATTTTTTCACATTTTAATTTTCTTGATTATTTTTTTTCTTATTTATTCTTGTTTAGCTGACTCTAGACAAATTGATTTGAATATTTCTGATTTTTTAGAATAGTCTTTATTTATTTCTTTACACACATTTTTTATAAATTCAGTAGCATTTTTACAAATCTTAACACTAAGTGTAGATTATGAATATACACATAAATTAATAAAGGAAATATCGCATTTATAATAATAAATTTCTAAAAAAAAAAAATCTACGGAGAAAAAACTGTAATTTATCATAAACCAATAATAACAATAAACATTAATATCACCGTCTATTATTATGATTATTTTGAAATGTGATGATGCCCAATTATTATTATTTTTATTATATGACATGATCGTTGATTTTCATTGGGTTATAGATTTTTTTGACAATATATTAATTCAATTTTAAATTAGGTAACTTTGATTTTAATACAAACCCTCTAATTTTCAATTGTATGATCGTGAATTGTGTAGGCAATGACGAATTAATGGAATATAATTTTTTTATAATAACTTTATTATAAAATACAATAAAGAAAAGCTCCATTTTTTTTTAAAAAAAAAAAATAAGCCATCTCAGAAATAACAGACTCTTTGTTAGAACTTTTGATAAAAAAATAAATGTGACAAAAAACTTTTTAACAAAAAATAAATCTGCAAATATGTTCTAATGAGAAACCATCCATCAAATGAAAAAAGAAACAGTAAATAAAAGAAAAAAAGTTCTTTATTTAATATCTTTCTAAAAATTGGGTGAGTCTAAAAAAAAAAAGAGTTGCTGCATCAAATAATAAAAGGCCTTTACATGAAAACAACCGATTTACAAAGTAGAAACATTTTCATGAAAAAATTGTGATGTAGGTTCATTCGATGTATAAATAAGACCTGGTTTATGTAAATTATAATTATATAATAATTTAATTTAAACTCTGATAACAAAAAAAAATAATGATTAAGGTCCAATTAAATATATTCCACTCGAGATATTAAGAGGAAATGAATTTACAAATGAATATGATATTTATAACTTGGGCAGAATTATGTATGAAATAACAAGTACATGATACCTATTTGATAATTGATGGAACAAGACCAAAGGTTCCTGATATGATGTTAAATTTAATTCCAAATTGGTTATCTAGACGTGATGTATCAATGCTACGATGATGATCCTTTTAAATGACCAATTACTTACGAATTGTCTGACATGATAAGGAAACAGCGTTTTGGATAATTTTTCGATGCTGATGAAAATGGAGAAACAATGAATAAATCTTATGAACAAAAATTACTTCAATCTTTACATAATTTTCATCCTCGATCCTGTTATATTAGTAGAAAAATTTATACTCTACAAATTACAAGATTCATTTGAAGATATAAAATTTGGAAAAGTGCGGGTATTATTTTTAATATAATTTAAGTCGTATTATTTTAATAAATAATTAATCTCAAATTTTTATATTTATAGATCCTAACTTATGTACTTATAATATGGATTATAAGAAATCATTAAAATGGAAACAGAAATTTTAAAAAAACAAAAAGATCATTCACTACTTTAGATTTGTGTTTTCAAGAATCCACAAAATTCAATAGTTTTACTTTCAATAAAATCAAAATTTAATGATTCATTTTCTTAATTAAAATATTTAATATGCAATAATTTTAATATATTTAAATTTATTAAGAATATAAATATATCTGAACGCAACTTTCAGATTAACGAATGAATAAAAATTTAAAGTTTAAATTATTCTTTTTCTTGTTATTAATTAAATATTTTATTTATTATCAATTTTTACTAATAAATCCATCCATTGTTCATTAATTGCGAATATGATTTTTAATCAGCCCAGATTCGTGAGGTATTGTATATCTCTTATTCATACTCTTTTGATATAAAATTAATCTTTATTCAATAAAATAATTATTTAATAATTAATAATAAGATAAGAATGATTATTCATTTAATAATTAATAATAATAAGATAAGAATAATAAATTTAAATATATACGTATATTTTTAAAAATATTAAACAAAAATAATAATAAAAAAAAATGATAACAAATAATAATAATAAGAAAATAATTAACAATTATAAAAAACGCCCCTTCTAAGTAATAATACCATTTACATGACACGTAAAAGAAATTTTTTGATGGAAAAATAATAAATGCTCATCTTATATAAACTCGATAATTTATCTTAGTTTCAATATCACTCATCGATTTCATATTTGTGAGATAAACTAATTTATGTTATTATTAAATACAATTCTTTTAGGCGCTGAGACATTTTGTAAAGATGTATCTTATTATTTGTCTTTTTTGTTATTATCAATTAGATAATAAAATAAAAATAAAAAAATGGAAAGAATGTAAAGTACAATTTATCAATTTCTTTAGCAACGTGCGTGCAATGGCTCCAAAATTCATAAAGTCTTGAAAATCGATTAAATTTTCAATAATTAAAAATTTATTTCTCATGAAAAAAAAACCAAATAATTGAGAATTATCGTTTCATTTCATCAATTCGATTAAATCTATTCTAAATTAATCAAATCATCAAATGTAAACCACTATTTAAATATCAATTTGTAAAGTACATTCGTTATATCAGATATTTAAATTTAATTATATAATTATACCATTTATATAAAAATAAATTTCAAATTTATAATAAATATATATATATATATATTTATTTACTTATTTATTTATTTATTTATAATTACCCTAGAGAAAACCCACCCATTATTTAAATGTAAATAAAAAAATTAAAAAAAATAATATAAATATATAATGATTAAAATAAATTTTTTGATTATAAATTAAACATTTTAAATATATAAATGCTTCGTAAACTCAAAAATATATAACGTACGTTATATAAATGAACATATAAATATAAAAACCAAAAATTATTAATAAATGAAAATTTAGAGTTTCACATATATCTTAATAATAATTAGAAAGTGTTTTTTTTTAAAACGAGAATGTTTAATAATTAGTAATTTCTCGAAATAACTATTCATTTTTTTTTTGCATTTCACTGATCATATCTTCAAAAACTTATAAATAAAATAAGATAAATATCAGTTAGTTTCGTTTAAAATAAGTTTATTTAAATAATATTATCAACTGAATATATTGTGAACTTACTTTGATAAAGTTGTGAATTCAAATCACTTAAATATTTTCATCGTAATTTTTGGGCTTTGGAAGATTCGTGAAATTAAGAAGTCTACTGGTAAAAATTGCTGATGGATGTATTTGTACTTTATGTGAATTTATACTATTTGTTGAATTTAATCTGTCACATTCTTTAATTTGATTATATATTTCTGATTCTGAAAGTCGCTTAAATAATATTGATTGATCTGGGGCTAATATATCAACCATAGTAGGTCTAAAAACTATATTATTATTAAAATGATCAAACAATTCATTAGCTGTTGGCCTTTGATCCGGATTTGCATTCCAACACTTCTTCATTGAATCAATTAATAATTGAGGAATTTTAATATTAGTTGGAATGGTTGGTCTATATCCATTACAGATTTTGAAAGCAAGATCGTTATCATGTGGAGTGTCGTGAAAAGGTGGAATGTCTGTAAAAAGTTCAAACATGATCATTGAAAATCCATATATGTCGGATGCTTTTGAATAATTATTATCACCAGATAATATTTCAGGTGCTATATATGGAAGTACTCCAAATATTTTTCGTTCACCATCTTTGGAAATCCCAGTTTTATCTGCTGGTTTAGATAAACCTAAATCCGTAATAAGATTAGTTAATCCAGTAGAAAGAACATTACCAATATGAAGATTTTTATGAATCAAGTCAGCTTTGTGATGCATATAGTTTAATCCATCCGAAATTTCTGATAAAATAAATATTTTATCAGACCATCCTAATTTATCCAAATTCAAATTCAAATAGTTTCTAAGATTGCCATCCTCCACAAATTCCATTACAAATATGAAATTTTTTGTCTCGGGATCTTGGGTAATACCGTGACACTTTATCACATGATCATTTTCAATACATTTTAAATGATTTTTGAACTAATAAAATAAATATAAAAATATTTATATTTAATATATACCTTTCTTAAGAGAAAAGAATAAATCCATAATAATAATAATGAATGAATGAATGAATGTTTACCTCATTTAAAAATTCATCCGTTATATTTTGTGAATCATTTAAAGATTTTAAAGCAACTTTCTGATCACCACTTCTGTATAATTGATTTTTGTATAAATTACAAATTTGCCCTTCTTTCCAATTAGCAGAGTATATTTTTCCGAATCCTCCTTTATTAATATATTTTATGTCTTCAAATTTTGAATAAGGAATCCATTCAAAGAAGCCACGATCGGTTGAACAATTTAATTGAGATTCTTGAATGATTGCATCAACGATTTTATTTCCACTTGTCCAATTTCCAAAATTTTGTTTAAAATGGAGGGAAACACATGGTTTGCACATACCATAACTAGTATTTTTGTTTCCACATTCTTTACATATTACATATTCAGGAGATTTTTCTTCAACCTCAGTGTTATTCATGATTTAAATTGATTAAATTGATTTAAATTGTAATTTTGGAATAATTAAAAAAATTTTCACCAAGTATTATCATGTGATTGAGACGGGTCGGTGTATAAGGTGTATAAAAAGTTTTTTAAAGAAGTAAGGAAAAAATAAGTCAATAATTTGACAAAATATTTAAGCTTAACTTAGATATATATAGAGTGAAGTGTTGGTGAACTAAGAAACACACTGATGGAGCTGGGGAAATTTTATTTTATTTATTATTATTTTTTTTTTTAATCGTTACATTTTGACGTTCATTCATTTTTTTAAAAAAAATGTGATGCAACTTCGATTATTAATTAATTAAATGCTTAATGATTGGCGTCGTAGTTAATAAATGATTACCTGTTACATAACCAAACAAAACGGCAAGGGGGTATTACCAAATAAAGGGACTAAAGCCACACTATAAAGAGATTTTCCGGTGACTATGGTCAATCAAAATCGTGAATTTTTGTTTATACGGATCAGCCCGTCGAAGCAAGAAAAGTGAAAACGCGATAAACATATCTTAGTGCATTAATAAAAAGTGTCGGAAAGGCAATTTTTACATATTATATTTACTTAAATCCTAATACTAACCGATCCTCATTCTAACATTGATTAATTTCGGTAATCACATGATGGACATGGACCTCCCAAATGGAGCCTTATAATCAATTTATGTATAAAAATATTTGCTTAGATAATAAAAACTAAACTCTTTGTACATCTTTAAATGGACTAATAAGATATAGAGTGCACAACGCATGCGTTGGTGTTATGGAAGAATCTAATTTATTATAAATAAAAATTGGTAAATGTTAACTTATAATCAAATTAAAATATTAGTAGAAACTTATAAATAAAAATTGGTATATGTATATCCTAAAAATACGAAATAAAATATTTGTATTATATATATATTCCCTATGCCCATGCACACACATATATTTATACTTCTCCACATTTTAGCTTTTTTAATTAATTTCTTTGCTTGTTTTTTTTAAAACGTTTCGCCTAAATCATCGAGAGATGCGATATTTTTTTTTAAAAATAATTCGGCTTTCTAAAAAAAAGAGAAATTTTGATTTAAAAAATTATATAAGAAATAATGATTTTAGTACTTAACTATATTTTTATTTATTGAAAAAAAACCTGCTTTTATCAGTTACGTAATAAAGTCTTAAATATCATTATCATTTAATCTTAAAAATAATGTAATAATTTATTCTCACAATATAGAGTTACACAACGTACGTGAACGAGATTGTTTACTGATTTTATTGTATTGATTTCGAGAATTTCATCGTGTAGAGTGAGGGATTCTTGACTCTCATCATTAATGTTTATTTATTGTCTATAATGAAGCATATTCAATTCTTAAAAAAAAATTTTGTCAGAGATTTTTAAATAAAGTAAAAAAAAACCTTATTTATTTTTTAATTTATTATTTTGAATTAAACGTCTTATCATTATTACGATTAATAATAACCCAAAGCAAATTTCCAGGATTTTATTATAAAAATTTTTTTCACCTCACCTGAATATCGATTTGAAAATGTTATTGCAGCTTTATAATAATAAAGATTGAACGATGATGATATTTAGTTAAAAACGAGAGCAATAATCTTATAATATTAACGAATAATAATTAATCTAGTGATCCATCTAATTAACTTAATTTGAATTAATTTATTGAATTGACAAAATTAAATGAAATACCAACGAGAAGATAACTCATTTTTTTTATTTGAAATCTTTTAACGAGTGACATATTTGAACTTCATTAAAAAGAAACTCTGTATTTTATAAAATATATAATTTCTTTTTTAATGAACTTTATAAATATTTGTAAAGGGAGATCTTCGAGCGTGACATTATATATAAAGTTAAGTAGCCATTTTTTTTTTTCGAATCATGATTTCATAGAACTAGTCATTCCTTCATAATTAAAAGAATTTTTTTTATTTACAGAAAACCCGGAGATGTGGATGTAAACATTGATCACAAATTCTAGTTTTTGAGATTTTTTAAATAAAAATAATTCACAAAATTGAAATAATTATGGAAATATTATTGACTTGGAGTTTGATTTATATATAAAATTATTTCATAGAAGTTATTACGTATACTAAAGTAAGGGTCCATAATTTAAACATTATACTTTGAATTATCAATATTTTAGATATCAATTGATCACTTCATTCTTTTAACAAAAAATAACATCGATTATTTATTTATTATTCTTATTTTTTAATGTTTCTAATGTTGATTTTTTTTAAAAAAATTTCATAATATCTGAGTCGAAATTTATGCTGACGAATCATTTTTTTATTTATTTGGTTTAGGCTTCATATTATAAATACAATTTAGATTAAGATTATAGTGAAATCAAACGAATAATATTGTAAAGTAGATAATTACATATTCTATTTCTTTACAAGAATGCTAATATTTATCAAATAAACAATATCAGTGATGATTTTATAATTCATACTTATGCTTTGATATTTAATATCAAAAAAGATAATTTCTCCTTATTGATTTCACCTATTTTTTAAATCGATTTAGTGTGTTAGATTATTAATATTATTATGTTGATATTGATAATTTATGATTATTGTTTTTTAAAGAATAATAAATAAAATAATATACGGAATATTGAACAGTGTTAGGCTTTGCGAAAAAAAAAAGAAAAAAATTTTAAACATATTTTTAGTATTTTATTTTTTGGAATTTTCTATAAAAAGGAAAGTTTGTGGTCATAATTATATATTAAAAAAAAGTTAAATTTTGTTAAATATTTAGATATTTCAATCAAAAAAGTAAGTTAGTAATGATTTTTATTTAAGAAAGTGAATAAGCTTTTTATTTTATTTTTATTTTATTTTTTTTTTAAAAAAAAGATTAATCTTAAAATTTCAAATTTCTAACCAATAATTACCATCACTATCTTTTATAATATAATTACCAATTCTGCTTATTTTCTATACTAGAATGGTTATTGTATGCTCTGAAGTCCAAGGAAATTGCCTTTTATATCATCTAAATCTAATTGTATCATAAATAAGGTTTAAATGGGATTTTTTGAATAAAGTAATTTTCATCCAATCGTAAATTCAGTTAAAAATTTATTTTTTAAAAGATAAACTTCCACTTAACATACTATAAGTGAATAAAAATGTTATCTTATAAAATATGTCCAGAAATCAATTGAGAATATGAATATGTTTACCACAAATGGTGCAAACCATGCAATTCGAAACATTTCAAAAATAATTTTGATAAATGGACAAGTGGAAATGAAACAATAGATAAAATTATTCAAAATGCTCAAGTAGACGCAAACGTTTATTTTCAAGTAATAGAATGGATACCTTATGATAGATTGAAATACATTAAACAAATAGCAAGAGGGGGGATTCGGAACAATACATCTAGCTCAATGGTGGTTCGATGGACAAATTAAGAAATGGACTATTGAAAATCAACAATGGGAAGTGGTATTAAAAAGTTTGATAATTTTGCACATTTAAATGAAGAATTCTTGAATGAGGTAAAATATTTATTAGTATTGCAAATTTTGTTTCCAAAATATATTATATTAACCATAAATTAAAAATATAAATTATTTAGACGGTTATTCTCTTAAAAATAGGGAATCAGGAATTACACAAGATCCAGAAACACACAAATATATAATGGTTTTAGATTATGCTAAAGGTGGAAATCTTAGAGATTACTTAAAAAATAATTTTAATAATATAAATTGGATAAAGAAATTATATTATTTGTATTTTTTATCATTTTATTTTCGATATATTCATGAATTAGACATAATTCACCAGGATTTTCATCCTGGAAATCTTTTATTACATTATTTTAATTCTTATAATTTATCTATTTCTGATTTTGGATTAAGTAAAATAGTTGGAAAAAATCCAAACAATCCCGAAAAAAAGAATATTTTTGGTGTATTACCATATGTAGCTCCAGAGGTGTTAGGTGGAGAGGAATATACAAAAGCTGCAGATGTATATTCTTTTGGAATAATAGCTTGCGAAATAGCGACGGGCCTTCCCTCATATTATGATTTACCACATAACAAGGATTTAGCAATGAAAATATGTACTGGATTACGACCAAAAATTCCAATCCACATCCCAAAATTAATTACCAGAATGATTATGAGATGTTGGGATGCTAGAGTTACTCATAGACCTACTTTTGAAGAATTATATACAGAGATATCTAAATACTGGAATGATTATTTTGAAAATGATAACAAAATTACATCAACTAATACAATTACAACTCCACTCAATTATCAAGCACATCCATGAGCAATTTATACAATCGACTTCTTAATTTTTCAAGTCTTCCAAAACCCAAGAGGGAAGAAAATTTTGAAAAAGAACAATTAACTAAATCTATGGACAATTTAAGCACTGGTAAGTTATATTTTATGAATTATTGTTTTATTTTATTTTATATAATTAATTATATTATATTGATTTTTTTTTATTTTATTTAACTGATTCCGGAATATGTTAAATTTTTAATTTTAAAATTTTATTTATTATTATATTTTATTATTTTTTTTTTCTATTTATTTTCATTTGCATCTCGGGATTAGAGTGTGAATTCTTTATCTCATTTATATGCATAATTTGTAATTTAGATTTTGGTTATATGCATAAATGTTAATAAGGGTTTATAATAATTATTATCAAAAATCATTATTTCACGCGAATTCGATTTTTTCAATTTTATTACTTTAATATTCAAACAATTCTTTTTTAAATAACATCAATGTCACCTTTTATTATTATGATTATTTTGGGGATTATCATGATAATGATCATTATTTCTTCTATGTCACCGTATTACTATTATTTTTGTTGTTATTGTTGTTACTACGATTATTTTATTGCCGTTATTGTTATTCTTTATCACGATTTTGAATAGTTTCCGGTGGCGCTGGTTCAGAGATGATGGTTTGGTTTCCATCTGATTGGATTCATATTCCGGAAGGTTATGTTACAAAAAAAAAAGATTTTTAAAAAATGGATTAATATTATTATTTTTTATTAAAAATTAAAAAAAAAACTTAATAAATTATTTAAAATTATTAAAGGTAATCAATTTTATTATAAAAAAAATTCATGTGTATAAATTAATTTTACTTTTCTTTTATAATTATTTGGTACAGGTATACATTAGTAATGGATGTCCAATCTTTTTCGGTAGGAGTTCCACATAAATTTAATAAGATCCAATTGGTATTTATTGGATCTTCCTCAATGAGTAGAACTTTCTCCATTGCCCCATGTCAATAGCTGTATCATTTCTCCTTTCTTTTAATAATAACTTGAGTGCGCAATACCAGTAAACGATTTATCTTGTAATAGACGGAAAAGCCAAAATTTGCAATTTAAGAAGATGTTGATAGATTTGTGACTAATTGATAACAAAAAAAAAACAAAAAATTAATACATGATCTAATATAAATAAATATATTGTCATAAATGTGTAGAGCATTTTGAATACTTTCATTTATCAGTCTCAAAGTTTGTCTTTCACAAACTACTTTTTTAAATATGCTCTATCTTCCAGTAGGTCAAGCAAGCCATCACTCTAAATTTGCCTATCTCGAAACACATAATAAATATAATATAATTATCTTTAATTCCTTATTTTTAATCTGAAGGTTCAGTGAGTAAGGTGAAGTAAAGTGTTAACACAGTATCAAATAATATTAACAATATTTTGCAATATCGCAACACAAAAAATAAGTTTATTAAAATATAAAAGTTACAAATTTAAAAGTAAAGCATCATTTAACAACAAAAATATTACAATGGGTAGCATCATCTCTAAAGGAAGTTTACTTTTCTATCTAAAATATTAATGTTCAAAACTATGCATAATTATCAATAAACTGAAGTCAAAGGTACTACTATGACTGCCAAGACTCTGAGAGATTGCTACTTCTTTTATACCTTTTCACCTTCATTCAATTTTTATCCTTTGTACTTCATCCTTCATCTTTACACAATATCTTTTGGATGACAATACTGGTTATTATCCTAGGTGACTGTACAATCATCTTTGTATTACCATTTATCATCCCCATGATAATCTGTATAATCATCAATTTACTTTGCCACAGACATTTCCTCCTTCAAGGGGAGCTTGACTTTACACTTAGTCCATTCAATTCTCATAAGTCTTTGACCAAATATGTAGGTATTGCATTACACAACTGCAGGAATCTATCAAACTCGATTCTGGATAACTTATAAATCCAATCTGGCATAATATGTCAAAAAATCTTTATGTATAGTATACCTACTTTCTGGAATAATAATCATACTCATATTGCTATTTAATATATTCATGTTCCATTTTGATGAGATTTCTCATGTGACTTTCTTTTTATAATTGGACATCTTGTAAGTAGTCACCAAGTTTTCTATATGTGCCTATTCTTTGGCCATTTGAAATGCTCATATCCATTATTATATGGAAAAGACTATCTACATCATGATTAATAATTTGATCCCATTTTTCAAAAGTGGTAAAAGCTTCCATTATATAAGGCATTAAAATGTCATCGTATGGCATTATTACCATATCACTTAAAGGTCACTCAATTTCTGTTGTGACTATACATGTTCCCAAAATTGATTTTGAATTTTTGAGGTATTTCGACTTTTTGAGATTTATGCAAAATCTATTCTATATATGGAAGTAAAAAAAGTACCCAGTTATATGTATCTTTAATCAAAGAATAAATCTAGGTGGTCAAAGAATTTCGGGTTTTAAGTAAAATAATTTCGTCTTCTATGAAAAACTATTTCAACTTTTTTTTCCGAAATTGTAATTTCGGGGTCCCAAAATAATTTTGTATGCAAGTATAGTTGTGACACCTTCTATTACCAAATCTACAACAGTATTGTCTATAACAAGTTTCACATTTTCCAAAGTTTGTCACAATTCTTTGCACACTTCATGAATTTTTCTTTGAAGATTATCAGAAATTATAGAGATATTCATAGTTGGATATTGAGAAATTGTAAAAAAATTTTCAGAATTTTTTGGAGTCTTATAAATTCTCTTAAACAGGCTTTCTATTGTATACTCATCATTTCACAAGAGATAATATCCTTTTGCTTATAGGATTTTAATCGATTGCCATGTACAGGTTGACTATTAAGAATCTTTTCACTAGTTGTTCTCAAAATATAGAAGTCATTATCCAGAACTCTATGAATAAAGAAAGGACAAACTATTTACTTCAGAACTTGTTATCATGTATGTTTTGTAAGTCAGATTTGTATTCTAATACCATATTACTAATCTTGTATGTCATATTTGAATTTTCTTATCATTAATTATCTTTTGTCTTTTATGTGTATCCTTAATATTCTTAAATATCTTGATTCTATTACCTTTGAATATTTTCACAATTTCACCAATCCTTTTATGAATTATTTCTTCATATTAGCTTTCACTGATTTCTTCAAAGTCATGTAACAACATCAAGTTCTATAACCACATAAATAAGATTGGGGATGTTCATTTTGCCAGAATTTTCAAGGATGAGAAAAATCTTAAAAACTCTACAAATATATAATACAAACAACAACAAAATATGAATGAGAAAAGCAAGGTAAATATACATGTCCCAGACAAACCACAGCAAACTATGGAACTAAAATGAAACATGACACAATAAGCATCAACAAGAAAGGTAGAGAAGCAGTTCGAAACACTTTAAGCAAAGGAGGAATTATCCAGACAGGTTTTAACCTTCTAAGTTCTGGAGCAGGAACTTTTACAATAACATGGAAACAACAAAACAAACAACAATACTATAGAACAGAGTCAGGAAATAGATGCAAATATGGAAACAGAAACTTTATTGAATAAAGAAATGGAAGGAAAAAATACACCAAAAAATGATAATGGCAAAGCAAAAGAAGTATACAACAATGATGCAGAAATTAATGAAGAAGAGGCTAGTGAAAGTGAGTCAGTGGTAACAGTAAACAGCTTCTAGAGTGAGAAAAACCAAAATATTACTTCAGCATTAGACAAAATATTATTACAATCAGAACTGAAAAAAATAGAGATGATTGCGAACAATACATTGCAATTTATTTTGGAAAAAAAGAAGATATAGAAAAGGCATGTGAAATGGAAATTGAAGGAAAAATATAAAATGATAAACCTAAACTTGTTAGAACTACAATAACTCAAAATAGAAATAACAATAAGGAAAAAGGAGTTAAATTTTGGGATATTCCTGTAGGCATGTGTGAACAAGAATTCAAACATATGCTTAATCACAAATTTGGAAAAGTAATTTCATGTACAATGTCCACAAGAGGTATGTGGTCATCAGCAATTGCATATTTTGATGATCCTAACATTTCAGGACAAATTTT